>LBLO01000005.1:0-122219 GCA_004354395.1 Chondrostereum purpureum | reverse complement strand
CCTTGTTCTCTTGCAGCGTTTCCGAGCTCCATCTCCCAGTGCGATTCTGAGTGATAGTGATTGTTGTTATCATCGTCCTGGCATCCAGCGTAAGCAAGCAGCGGTTGGGGGTGTCTAGACAAAGTGTCCGACTTTGTTGATCAGCCCTAGTCGTACACCGGCTAATGAGACGGAGCTGTCGCATCAGGAGAATAAATACAAATCGAGAGCAGAAGATGCATACCGTTGGCTGTGCTCTTGTCCCATGGTGATGTAGCGAGCCCCAACGCTGGTGGCAAGTGTAACAGCAACGACAGAACTGCCAGCAAAGCAGACAGCAACGTCAGAAATTCGCCAAGCAGAGCTACAAGCCGTGGGTTAGTATTGTTAACAGGTATTGGTTAAGTCGAGACCTTACTTACAACCTGATAGTGTTGAGTATATACGTCCATTGTAGTCGTGCAGTGAGCTGGGTGTCGTCGCATCAAAGACTGAACACGACAGCAGACGTTGATCTGGACATCAAGAGCCACCTCCTGATCGCGTCTCTCCCAGCCGTTGTCTTTTGTTTCCCGCCGGCGGCCTGTAGTCGTATATAGTATCCTGTAGACAATGTATCAAGGGACGGTGGCTCGGTCCCCGCCTTCACATTTCATTTGTCCGTTGCGCCGTAGTACTAGTATGTAGTCTCATTGACAATGTCGGCGGTGACGTTCGTGTACAGAGCTGTAAGTCGAGGAGAGCATGTTAGTACTGTTACTGGACACACATCAAGTTGAAATGACATTCACGAACCAATAGCGCCGAGTGCACGCGCCCATCGTAGTCGTCCAGTGAGCCGGAACCATAGAATAAAAGACCGTGCGCAATAGTCGACGTTGAGCCCGACGTCAAGAGTTTCCTGCTGATGGTGTCTCTCCCAGCCCTCCTTCGCAATTCGTTTGTCCGTTACACTGTATACCCCTACGTTGGTATACCCTAATTCAAACATTGGTAAGGGTCCATTTGTAGCTGTGGTGGGATCAGCTTACCTATCCGACCTGCGGTTTTCGTTCGGTACCTACGCTAGCTCAGAGGTTAGTTATATTGTACCATAATATATAGACAGCATGACGGCTTACCCGTCCTCAGTTTCGAGGCACAGTCTCCCCCGTAGTAGATGCCGAGTCACCCTACGAGCAGACTTCGTCGAAGCTACTTAGAGCAGCATGTAGGTCCCTTATACAGCAGCTGGCAGGGATAAGTCTGGAGGGTGCAGGGAGATGGCGTGTTCGAGAGAAATTGTCAGTGTTGTCGTAGTCTACAGACGCCGTGAGTGGGTGTTCGTTCAACGAAGTCGGAATTTGGCTCACTTTCGAAAGCCGGCCATGATATCCTGCTCATTCCGCCAATGCCTCCCTCCCATAGCCAAGGTCAATCAAGATATCTAGTCCTTGAATCAGTATCCTAGGATAGCGCGCATAGAGAAAGAAAAATACACTTGCATTTGTCTGTTCCAACGTTCCGTCGTCAACATGATTCCTAACAAAAACATAGTGAGCATTTTAATGGCAGTTTGCAGTACTAATCCGCACCTTTAATCTGCCAGCAAGGCAGACTTTCGTACTAGAAACATGGATGGGGAACGAATGAACTCATCTAAAGCGGTTTACGGTTAGTAACGATCACTAGTCGAGTTGAATATCAGTTGTAACATACAAAATTAGCTGTATCGCAAATTATTAGTAGGGTGACGGAAGAAAAAGGCAGAAACACTGACTAGCATCAACTAACACCCGTTATACAAGGTCCCTCGTCGTCCGAAAACGTGATAACGAAATAGGTAGGTGAGGAAGGCCATGGTGGTGGTGGTGTGAGAGCAAGTCGTAATCAAAATTGACAGGGAGATACGGCGCGTTCGAAAGAACCAGTCCCCGTTGTCGTAGTCTATGGGAACGTTGAGAGAATCCTCGTCCGTCGAAGTTGGGATTTGACTCACTTTCGAAAGCCGGCCATAATCTCCTCCTCACTGCGCCAGCGCCTGCTCCCACTAGCCCAGCTCAATCGAAACACCTGGGTTTTAGGTCAGCATCCAAGGATAGAGGGCATAAAGAGAGAAACATACTTATATTTCTCCATTCTAACGTTCCATCGTCGATATAATTCCTAACGAAAACATAGTAAGTATTTCTAAATTTCTAATGGCGGCTTGTAGTGCAAATCCGTACCTTTAGTAGGGCAGCAAAGCAGCATGTACTTCGAAGAAACGTGAGTCGAGATCGATGAACACATCTCAAAGGGTTTATGGTTAGTAATGGTCGCTAGTGGAATCAAATACTAGTTGTAACATACGAAATTAGCTGCATCGCAAATTATTAGTAGTGTGACGGAAGAAAAAGGGTATAAATACCTACAAGCACCAACTAGCACCCATTATGCGTGTCCCTCGTCGTCCGAGAACATGAAAAGAATTGGAATAAGTGATTGAGGAGGGCCGTGGTGGTGGCGTGAGAACAAGTCGTAATCAAGATTGATCGCATGATGATGAAGACGCCATGAAACGGAAACGTGACCTAAACGCTTCAAAGAGAAGTAACGCGTTCTCACTGAAATCGACGTGAATATTACCTTCTATGTTGTGTTGGAGGGTTAGAATAGTAACTAAAGTAAGTTATAAGTGAATTAGAGTAGTCCGATTTTGAACTAATAACAATTACTGACCTTGCGATAGAATCCAAGGGGAATCCTTGGTTGCACAGAACATCCGTTCTGTATCGCGGTGGGCAAAGAGAATCAGAAGGGAGTAAATGGAGTATATCCCGGCAATGAGTAGCAAGTATTCGCTCAGGAGGAAGTGTATCGGAGCGTGCTCTTGCCCCTCGATCTTCAAATACCATGCTCGGTCCGGGTTGGCACGTTATAACAGTAGTGCAACTTTTCGATACTCACGCAACTCGGCACGGGGCACGTAGATTCGTTTGCGAAGTAATTCGAAGCCAGTACCCTTGATGAATTTGTTGCTCACTTCTGTTGGTGGTGGATATGTGGAGCTGTTTTTTTTGGGTGATATCGAGCCTAACCGCAAAGTATATTCATCTTTCTCTACGTGAAATGCTTRTAGAAATCCCCCNTTTCATTCCCCTTCTTCCCCCGTCTAGTGGACGCATCCAACTACTTCTCGATTGTTGCAACAGCCAAGGTAGAAATCATTAGTAGAAAGATGGAGTTCGCGGCAAGATATTGCCCAGGACAGACTCTTCTGCCAAATCCGAGTACGATATATCGCGAGGATCAGGTTGTCCTTTGTTGTACCGGCTAGGATCAAACTTAAACGGATTAGCATAAACAGACTCGTCGTGTGCCATAGCCCAAGGTGATGTTACTATGATATACGTAGACAACTTAACTTACCAATAACAGTCGTTTTTGCCGGAAGGTAAAAACCTTCGTAGACGTCATCCTCAGCAGTTGAGTGGAAGATACCGATCGGCGAGGCTTGCGCCCAACGAAGAACCTCCCAGAGTACATGCTCAAGATAGGGAAACAAGGGGCCATCATTCGAGTTCGGAAGACATTATTCACGATACAAAAAGGAATCTAATTCTCCTTGCACTTTTTGCTGGATATCTGGGTGGGTGACCAGTGCGAAGAAGAATGCGGTGACGGCTGACACCGTCTTCAGATATCCGTTAGTCAATGTATTCTGACTGGAAGAGAACAGACGTACGGTATCAGAGCCAGCGGCGTACAGAGCTCCGGCAGTCCAGAGGATAATGTCTTCAAAGTCGGGTGTGACTGGACCGGATCCTGGTTGCAACAGATTTGACGTGAAAGATGGTGTCGCTTTTCCTGCAGCCTCAACATCACTGTGACCTTAGCGTACACCCAATCTACGGACAAATCAAACATACTAGATCACGTTTGTCAAAGTTATGGGGCTCTATAGACCGCGGGTAAAGCTGGTGGCTCCATGCCTTGACTTGTCGCTTGAAACCTGCACCAGGCATCCAATCCGGCAGGTATCAAACTTTGTCAGAGGTTAACCCGTGATGCTATGAAACTCTAGAAAGAAGTGGATCACAAATTGGTAGAGATTCGACCAGCCATTTTCCTGGCACGCCAGCCAGAGAACCTTCATAGATTCTTCCGCAAGCACCACGAAATGATCATCGTCTTCTGCTACCGAATAGCCCTAAGCAATCTTCATCATGATAGCTGCCTAGTTTCTGAAAGACGCTCGGTGAGGCTCTCTTAGAGCGTTTACGAGGTGGAGACTGCAGGACCGGAAGGGTATCACCAGGAGAAACACGTTTCCTCGATTGCGTATTTTTCGCATGTGAATCGGGCGATGAGAGCCAATCTGAGTGTGATGAACTTAACGGCGAATTCAGAGCTGAGCATGGTGCCTCTTGGTTGGAGTTGATGGTTCTTTCGAGGGTTGTTAGTGTTAGTGACATCAATGAAGGGGTAGCAAAACTTACCAGAAGCCCCTCCATGTACACGGCAACGTATTTGGAGGTGTGAAAGCGAGCCCAGGGAAAGGCTACGCATGGTCTCCGATGAATGTAGTTGTCGCAAGTATTGACCGATCGTCCATAGAGAGACCCCAAAGCGCCCGTAGTCAGATGGGAAGTATGTACCCACGGAGTACGAGAATATGCATGACGTGTCCAACTGTAGTCTGTGAGCTAACAGCTAGTACATTGGGTATGTTAGCGATGAATACAAAAGTTCAAGGACCAAGGGCAGTACGTACCAACAGGTTCTGATCTCTGCTGGGCCCCGAGGATGAAAATCGTAAAGCTACCATCTTTGACGAGTCGTCCAAAGTTGTGTGGTGAGATGTGAGACCAATGAGATCGATGGCGGTGTATATTAGAGTACTAGGTTAACATATGAAGTCGTGTCACCCCTGGGAATAGAAGTGTTGCTGACAGCATTGCTGTAAGTGAGATTCAAAATCCGGAGAGAATACAGAACTCACCGAAGCCAAGAATGTAGAATACAGCATAACCATAGAGAACAACAAGTGCCATGCGTATGTCATGCTGCTGGGATGTACTCAAACCCAGAACCTGATATAAGTCCTCGCGAAACTAACTGAGGCTGCTATGAGGCTGCTACGAGACACAGCGTTTGACTTTTCGCCCTCTATATGTACCGCCTGGTTTGTTTGTTCCCGCAATCACACAGCCACATGTTGATCCGTTGTCGGGGTCTTTGAACTTCAATTGAAATTTTTCTNACTTGTCTCCAGCTCCCCTCCCTCCCATAAAACCCAATAAAAACACATTTAACTATTAATGTTGTGTGGTAGGAAGGGTGGTCTGCATAGAAGTGCTTGAATGGGAGAAAATATAAATTACCTTAGGAGTGGGTGTGGGCCATCGCAAAGCGTGGCAAATTCGAGGCTGAAGGAATAGATAATTTTCACCCACATTCGCTGATCGTCGCCCGGCGTCGCTTCGCGACGCCACCTCCTCACAGCTCCGGTGGCTAGCCTGTGACTCACAAATGTTAATGATGTCATTGGGACCCAAAAAACTCGAATTTTGGGACCTGATAATGCAATAGAATGAAGCTTAACTGCATTACTATGAGATATTAATTACAGCAATAAAATAGTAAAGCATAATACATATATTTACAAAATGGAATAACTAGATAGAAGAGCTAAATATTAGGGTAAACACCAGTAAAACAAGTGGAAAAAGAATGTCAAGTAAGCTGGGAAATCGTGAGGGGNCACAGCCGCCGAAACCCGGTCCACCCAAATTAGGTTGAAACTTCCCAGGGACCAAACAAGTACATCTCCAGAGCGACTTAGATTTGCTGAGAGCCCAGGGTGGAAAGATCGAGTCTTCATTAACATTCTTCAACGAGTCTTCATTCTTCAACGAGTCTTCATTCTTCAGCCTCGAAACAGTAGTGTACATCTGCCAGTATACTAAGACTCTTGTTTTTTGTCCTTTTTCTTATCCCGTTCGTAGGTAGTGTCACTAGTATTTCACGGCTGTCTACAGTTTTCGCCTCTATCTCCCTGCCAGCTCTAGGCACTGTAGCAGATATCAGAATGAGTTCTTCGCTACCATATTTTTCCAGGATATCTACGAGCCTCTTCACAGATAACATAGCTCACAGTTCTCGTTATTTCAAAGATCCTGCTGTTGACATCGCTGTAAGAAATCATGGCGCTATCCGAGAGGATAACCATGTCCGACCACTGAGAAGGTGCTCTCCACCGAAATTKCCGTGGAAACACGATAGTAATGTGCGTTGAGAGCTCGTTAGCAGCTTCCCATTCCGTTCTCTTCGTGCGGCGTTTCCCCATAATTTCCCCGTAAGGATCACAATATTCTTGTTTGAGGCCTCGAACTCTGGGTTTCCTTCGACGTTCCAAAACGGGAGCAAGATAGTATTTCTCCTATCACGAGAAATCGTTGATAACTTCGCCGTTGAGGTTGTGAGGGCACACGTTCATGGTCTGGATCTATTCCTTCAAATGTCCGATCGCAGGTAGCTGTTGGGAAATAGGATCGATCCCTCGTGCATCCGTTCATGAGTACGGTTTATTTCTCACCGTCTCCAGCGGTAAGGGAGGTGTCGTTACCTATCTACGAGTGCTCTAGAACACGTCGGTCTTTTCTGGACTTGCTTCGTCGGCATCATCCCAAAGGGTGATTGGGCGTCGACGCAATACACGGCGGTGATCTCAGGTTACTCCTCCAATCTATTACCGGTCTTCGATTTTGAGAATGATCACCAACAATAGACGAAGGTCGCCGTGGATCTTCAGGCGAGCTCGATAGAATAATATCTGGGGTTCTCTTCCACTACCTGTGGGAAGTGGTCTGGGTTAGCATTCCGGGGGAATAAGGTTACGTGGGGAAAGGGCTGGACGAGAACTATGAATGCACAGTACAAACTCAGCTCTACACCTTGGGAACTCATCTTGGTCAGAAGGAAAGGGACGTAAGTGGCATTATACTACCGAGGTCGATGGTGGTGTAATCTGTTATGATCATTTTCTTTCTCCCTACTTTGAATGCTGCGAAGGAACATCGGACCGCCCTGAACCGCGTCCCGCCAAGAAGAGGCCATACCCCGCATTTTTCGTTGATACTGGGGGAGGAGGACCAGCTGACCCCGAGGGACCCCACCGAATGATYTTATCTCTTTCTTGGAAGTACTGCGTCATGGTGCCCGTAGAAGTGATGATTTCATACCACAGTACGAGAGCTGGCTAGGGAGACCTCGAACGGAGAAGAGAATGTGGCAGATGGTGCAAAGAGAGGACTGGGCCCATTCGATTACTGTTGTGGTTGGTGTGGAAATGAGCTCGAGTTCCAGGGCTAGGGTAGCGAGCACTTGGGTTCGGAAGTATGCCGGAAGTATCCACAAGCTTCAGGTACCTAATYTGGGGCGAAAACTCAACTTGTAACCGGCGGCGATGCTGACTTCGCTATGTTCGCCTTTTTCAGGCAGCTTGTAGATCAGAGAAACGTGCGCTATAATTGTTCGCCGCTTGCTCAGCCGAGCGGCTTATCCAGTATCCTCCCGGGTATTATCGGGATGGCATTTCTCAGCAGTTCTTGCCAGGCCGAAAGGTTTATGCTGTGTATCGTATGGCCTCAGAAAAATGAGCGGTCTACGTAAGTCCCAAGGGGTCTTACCTACCCNTCGTTGCTGGGGCCATATACGTGTCGAAAGTGTTATTTTTCGTTTCATTTTCATTGCGCTGAAGAGACGGAAAAGCACCCATTCTTCCTGTATTCTGACGTATGGTTAGTGCATGGCTTGGGGGATTAACACATGCAAAATGTGGCGCGCCCCTCACGGCGATAAGACATCTTCTAATCATTTTTCGCTTGGATCGTCAGATGTGGGGTAAGCTTTATCGTAGCTTGCAATCAATCCCAGATATGGAGAGTATTGCACTGAAATATCGCGCTGAGGACCATAAGAAGTAAGAAACGGACGAAATCAGCTTCCTGAACTGTCCGGGGTCGCGGAGAAAATGGCGTGCCTTGTTTGTTCCGGCTTGGGGTTCACGGAGTTCGAGCCGGTCTGGGTCTCTTTTCAGAGCTTGCTTCTGCCCATCATCCATCCCTTTCTGAAGGGGCCGGCCATAGTTACGACATCCCTGGGTTCGTACTTATAGCCATCATATTTACACCGCAAGAAATCCCTTCCTGACTATCTCACCCAATTCAATATGTTGGCCTTAGCAGACGTCCTTAACCCCACAAATCTCTCACACCATATGCCTGCAGCAGCGGTACAGCCCCCACCACACGAAAAAGTCATCCCCAGGCCATACAAATGCCCCTATCCTCTATGTGGACGGCTTTTAGTCGGTTAGAGCACCAGGTGCGTGAATTTCCTTCTCATTTTCTATATTTCTTGCTCATTTTATGCGACTCCAATAGACTCGTCACATCCGTACCCATACCGGAGAAAAGCCCTTTGTTTGCACATTCCCATCCTGTGAAAAACGTTTCTCTAGGTCGGACGAGCTTACTCGTCATTCTCGTATACACAACAGCGACCATCATTCCACAAGTTCATCTAATCAAGTGTCATCCGCTGGTAAGAAAGGGGGGAAAGCACGCAATGTCACCCAGGTGGCTGCTGGTCCTTCGGCGGCGGATTATGCCATGGAACAGGCTGAATCTTCCAAGCACATGAGTGGCCAAGGAATGAGAGTACGGAAAAAAGCACGCAGCCGCGCTAATAGTGATGATGAGGTACGTTCCATAGACATTATATTCTCGATAAGGCACTCATCATACACATAATCTCCAGGACGGAGACTCCTACGCTAGGCCGACTTCTATGGCCCCTTACGAAGTTCCCCACTCGAGGCGGAGTCAGGCCGCACACTCATACCCGTACCCCGCTTCCACATCGCATACCCCATACTCCGCTGCCTTGGCCCCTCAGGCTCAGCCCCACAGTGCTTTTACAACGTTATCGTCTGTTGCCATGGATGAGCTGTACGTTCTTGAGCGCCAAGAGGCCTTGAGGAGGGCTGAATATGAGGCTARGCATGCAGATGCCCTTCGCCGCGCCGAATTTGAGACTAGGACTATGCCCCAATTCGGGAGAATAAGCAAGAGTTTGACCACTAGTCCCGTTGCCACTCCATTCCTTGACAATCCTCAGCAGCAGCGCGGCGGGTACTTCGATGTGTCCAACGCCCGCTCTGAGCATTGGCAGGCTGTCGATCATTCTGATGAAGAGGATGATAATCAGGAAAAGATACTCAAGACAAAGAGGCGGTCTAGTGTGCCCTGGCAGAGATATCCGCCTGGTGGGGAACTCTCCCATAGCTCCGCGGGATTGTCGCACAGCCAACGATCTACTTCATCTGGCCATCTGCCTCACCTCGTCGATTCCGCCTCTACTCATCAGGGCAAACATGGTATGCAACATACGCATGGTGCGTGGGCGCACCCTTATCACCATCCCTCCCACCACGAGCGTTATGCCCCACAATCTGGTTATCAACCTACGTCGACTGGCATTCATCAACCCCACCCCCACCGCAATCATGATACCCCGTCGCCTATCTCGTCTGACTCCGAAGGCGCGGCAATTCACATGCGTAAACATCACAGTGAGCTCTCGTCGCCGCAACCGTTCTCTCCTCTGGGTGGCCATGGAATATCATCCTTCACACCCAGCACTTCGCCATTCCTAGGACCTATGCGTGGGCTGAATCTACATAGTCAGAATCCATCTCGGGTTCCGTCTCCGATTTTATTGCCCCCGCCCTCGGTAGAGAAACGACGTGCTTCCTCAATGGGTGAGGTTGGGTACTTCCAGCATCACCAGCAGCAAGGACACCAACACTTCTACCCTGGCATTGAACGAACACTTCCGCCACTCCCGACTCCTCAGCTGTCTTCTGGACCGAGTACAAGCAGCAGCGAGGGGAATAGCCCCAATCTGAACTCCAATGCTATCGCAGTTTCCTCCGAAAGCTCCAGGTCTGGTTCACCTGTCGGGTGGCACCACCATCCTGCGCACCATCAGCAACAGCAGCATCATCATCGCCATCTTGCTCACTCTGTCAGGGTAGCATTTGGTATGACGCCGATTCACCCTATCGGGACAGGGAGGTATTCCCCAGCCAAGAGTTCCGGATTCAGTGGGTCCACGACACCTGCGTGGGGTGGAAGCACCGGGACATCGGTGCCACCGTCGAGAAGCGGGAGCCCGCCGATTGTGTTGGCCCCCTTGAAGATGGCATCTGCGACCACGACCCCTCTGATCGAGGAGGACGGCGGGAACATGGCTGACACGGAGACGGTCACGACCGATGGAACGGATGGCTCGTCCCGGGAATCCACCCATGCACCCTCGAATAATGGCGAATCGCTGCCAGGATTCAGTTCTGTGGCCGCAATGAGCGCAATGCAGACTTGAGAGATATCAATCCTCGTCGATATTCAAAGACTCTTTTCTATTTTGCTTATGTTGTTTCAATCTGTTGAGGTTTCTCATCCAATGCTGTTTGACTAGCGCATCCTSGATATGGCCCTCCCTCGTGTGTTATCATGTCTCAACGCTCTATCTCAATGTCTCGTCTAACTGTCTTGAATACTCTATTAAATTCATTCATATCATACTCTCCCCTTATTCTCACTTGCACATAGACAAACCCCTTTCCTATTTATTTATCCTCATGACACCCCTCACATGCTAGACCTATAGATTCCTCTCTTCGTGTTATCGCCCCCTTCTTTTCCTATTATTATTCTTTTAGAAAGATCCCACTCATCTCGCTCTCGACGACTCTTACATACATTGTATTTGAACCGTTCACAAGTCCTCCCCGCGCTTCTATCCTCGTTTTTYCCACTTGTATGTGTTATTATTAATGTGCCTGCGACTCTTATGCTTCTTTCTAACATCGTGTGCGTTTGAATCTTGCGACGTGCATTTTTGGACGAAGTCCTGAGCACAACATCTGTACTGAAGGCTTCTTTGAAGTTTCCTCTCTTGAACAAGCGGGGCAATCCAGATTGCTCTAGCCCGAGGTGCAAAAACCGTTCTACCATATTATTGAGACGATAGCAAAATTGTAACAAAGAGAGGTTAGATCTAAAAGGATTATTCTAGCGGGGAAGCAACCATGCAGTCTGCTTCCCTAGGGTGTGAGTCTCAGTACCAAATACTACGCGTCCGATGGGCAGGAATCATCTCCGCCGTTTCTATTCCTTCTATCTTCTCGTCTCCCCCCTCGACCYTTTGCCAGATCCCAGAGAAAGAAGTCGATGACCACGCTGTTGATGTTTTCCGAGTGGGGGGAAGTGGAAGAAGATAATTTAAGCATTTCTTCACGGACACGTTCGACGGCTACGATGCTCGCAGCTCTTAAACTCACTTCCTCCCGCGATCCTGGGGCTAGTGGTGTTCCTTGCTGGAGCATCTGAACAAGGGACGGAGGGTAGCTGAGGATTTTGAGGTGGTGCAAAATCTGGGGGACACGGTAATCGGCGAACATAGTCAACTGGTGGATTTGTGCGCCTCGTGGGCCAGGGAAGAGAGGATGTGGGGAAGACGGCAAGGCAGGGAAGAATGCTGCCCAGGCCTCTGCTACAAGAATTTGTGTCCGCTTCCAAAGACGTACTGTTGCGAGGAATGAAGGTAAGTATAATGGACTAATAGAAGACAACGCGTTGTGCTCACCTCTTCGTCCCTCGTACATGATTTCGTCGCGAAACGAAGGGAAGGTCTCGGCGACCATCTTGACAAGATCCAAGGCAGTTCCTTGAGATTCGTGTCTGGTATGGAACTCGTCTAGAAATCCTTTAAAGGACCCACGGAAATGCTATGGGTGTGGCGTCAATAGAACCATGGGCTGAGAGAAAGCGGAGCGAGCGTACGTTGCAAAGGATAGCACCGACTTCCCGCATGACTGCTATTCGTTCATTTAACAACGGGATCGGTTCTGTGGATTGACTAGCTGCTCTGAATACTGACTCTATGAGAGAGTCAGGACAGAGAATCGGCGAGGAGTAGAAGGTTGGATCAGTGATGGGTATTCCTTCCAGGAGAGCTTTATTGGAGAGGTCAGTGACAATTACGCTTGCAAAGGTTGTTGCATACCTCGATTCAGAGACGCCACAAGACTCCAATACCCAGTGAATACCTTCGTTTCCTCGGATTTCCACCCACACAGCCATTCAACACCATAACGATATGGTGTACCCTCCTTCTCTGACCAAAAGCTGAAGTTCAGAGATGATATAAGAAAAATCCAGTTCAAGATAGATTCGTTCAGAGGGATCCTCGGGGTTGTATGGTTCGGGGGGACATATGTGAAGTGGGTGTGTTCTCCAAGTGCGAGGGCTGTAAGATTCAGCCAACAACTTAGCATGAACCTGTAGAAAAGTAAGCTATGGCCCGAAACTAAGAATGATATAGTGAGCTTACATGACACGCTGCGGCTTTAATTCCTTCTTCGTCTATAGATACCAAATTCGTCCTCTTGTACAAGCTTTCCATCAATCAAGTATACTAGCACGTTTGGGGAAAGGAAACACCTTGTAAGCGAATTCTGAATCTTTCACAACTGGATTCTCGGAGGACTCTTCATCCTCTTCAACCAGTACAATCGATTTTTCATCGAAAGGGTCCGCTGAGCGTGCGTTGAGAGGCGAATGTAAAACACGAGTCATAGGAAGTGAAAGCGAACGGGAAAAAGAATTGAAAGTAACAAAGATTAAGCAGTTAGAAATGCTTGGGTATCTAGAGATACTATTCCGGATATTAAGAGAAGTCTATGACAGGACAAGAGGAATGGAGATTGGTAGCCCCTATAATCGTGTATCGCGCGTGTAAGAAAAAGTTTTTGACTCGGACTCAGGTAAGGAAGTCGTTCTTTGCTCGCGTGGCATCCCTTTTCAGGAACTCATCGGAGGTCACCGACAAGCAGATCCAAATAGATATCAAGATCTCTGATCCGTTTCAGCCGATAAAAGACCGAAGATCTTGTGTCCGTCAGGACTCAACTTTCAGGTGTTATTCTGTGTTATTTCACTGGCATAAAATTCTGGAGCGTCTGTAAAGGTAATGATATTTCAATGCTATTAGGATATTGCGGATATGTAATGCTATCTGTACAAGTTGCAGGCGTGTATTTACATCAAGGACATCATCGTGATTATGGTATATTTACAATGGTAGTTGTTCATCGGAATCAGCTTGAGATGTTGATACATACTCGCCGGGCCCATCGAGGGGTTCATGTGCAGCATAGGGATCTGTCGTGAGGCGAATGGACACCACCTGCCGAAGTTCAGTGAACGGACACTTGTGCGGTTCTGAAGGTGTCATTGATAACAAGATACAATCCTGCTCAGACGTCGTTAAGATACGAACAGGAGAAGAAATCAGGAGAGCAACGCGAGCGAACCTTTACACTCAAACCACCCGCCATGAACGCCGTAATCTTGACATCGTCGTAGATTTTAATCTCGCCGCTGAACGAAATCCATGTGGGCCCGTCGCCCTATTAAATGATTAATGCGCAGCACCGGGCTGGTATAACCGGAGGGCATACCGCATGTCTGAAGGATCCCTCCCCTATGCAGTCTACTCTCCACATATCAGTTTTGGTACCAAGAACCAACGAGTTCCTTGAAGAAAATGGTATAAGGACGCGCATTCGTATTGTTGGATTATCGTCCATGGGCTTACCTGACATCCACGGTCGACTGCCGCATCACCTGTATTCGGGTGGCCCGCTTTCCAATTAGATTAGCTATTGGGCCGTAGGGCATAAACGCTGCGAGAGAGTGTGCGGAGGATTCGATCGTAAAGTGAAACGGTATAGGGTGGGAAAGGCAGAACGTTCGTGATGCCGGGATGAAGAATTTTGTCCGAATGTCATGTCCATGCGACGTCTTGGACTTCATGGATGATTCGAACACGCGCCAGTGAGGGTCGAAAAGGAAACCGTTTCGTCCTGACCGCAATGGTGGTGCCAGTGGTACGGCAGGTTTTGACCGTGGATAGTAAATCAGTGGCGTACACACGACACTGCACCAGAAATGAGCAAAATCATTGACGCGTTTTTGCCAAATTGAAAACGTACGTAGTTCCAATGTGGATGCCGAAAAGGTTTGATTTCACTATTGGCACTAATGGCGACACAGAATTGGGCTTCGAAATGATAGCACTGACGGAATACTAAAAGAACCCGGAATCAATCAGACCGAACTGCAAATAAGAGCGCTAACGTACATCGATAGAGGCATAGAATCCAGGAAGTCCTGATAGTTTCACATCATACGTCGGGGGAAGAGGCTGGATGTGATTAAGCACATAGAATACGTTGAGGGAAATGTAATACTTACGAAAGTCTTTCCGTCGTAAGTGAATGTCGGAGGGAGAGTAATACGGAAAGGAAGAGTTGAAGGACACGGGGAGTTGTGAGGATCTTTGATCCATAGTAATGTCGTCTCCATACACAGTTTTACTGACGTCGTTCCCCCTTCAGCTATCTCTTGCAGCTTCAAGCGTCCTTCAAGCTAAAATGTGTCAGAGAGTATTATATAAAGAAGCCGGTAAGGAGCGCACCTTGACTTCTACACTTGATACTCCATCGGGTTTCGCAAGCTCTACTGTCCCAGCAACGGATGCACCAGACCCATAGACAGGGAATTCCACACCGTCGACCTGAGATGTAAGACGAAGTCGCGCTCCTCCTCCCTTGGATTGCTTGACAAATTGGCCGGTGGTCGAGTCCTTGGATGTCTACCTCCCGCAATTCTTTGTTCGTAATGCTGTGGTTCAGCGCTATAGGATGGAATCCGGCCATAGGAAGAAGGTGAGACGTATGGTGGGAGACTAGCAGTCGACATGATGCAAAAGGAGAGGAAGACGAATTCATAGACGATGAAACGAAATGTTTAAANTAACTAGTCAAGAAACGCATGTGTCAAAGAGTGATTTGAGTGAGAACCAGGGAGCCATATGGAACCTCGCACGGGTCCTCTTATCAACCGGTTCGGCATTCGGTCGAGGGCCAATTCTGATCCACTACTGCATGACGATTGCAGCTATAATGAAAAGGTAAACCTCCGTGGCATGCGTTACAGAAAGTACAGGCGGGATCAAGGGCAGAACAAATCCCATGGATGTTGAGAATACGTTCTCAAAGACCGGAGTTCAATTGTATACCCACGCCGCCACGCGTACCTTCCGCAGCCACATGGCCACGGGTATTCGAATCTTGACGGAGGCTTCAAAAATAGGACGATGAACTTGCGGTTGAGCACCATCTTGGATTATCAGTAGTGCAAAGTATAATAGTATTTAGCATAGGGCCACCAGAACTGGAAACTCATAGAGATTGTCAATGGCCCTGGGAACTCCTCAGGGACAACACGCTTCGACTGACCTTCACATAAACAGAAACACGGGCAATCGAAACCCAGGATGCGTGGAGAACCATCACTGCGAAGGTATTCCCCCTACTACCTATTCAGAAAACCTCCCGCATTATGGACGAGAATGATCCTGTACCATTAGCACGATGCTCATTGGGTCATGAGGTTTTTCTTCCACTGGTTAGGGAAGCCATTCCGATGATTGCGGCGACGGAGAACCTACCCGAGGAAACGAGAGCTTGCTACGATGTTCTGTACAGTGCTGCTGGTGTTATTAGAACGGCTATCCCGGTCTCTTTACGAGACGTTCCCTAGCTCAGCATGCAGCGATAGGATTTGCACAAAAGGGGTTTGAAGGACACGACAATATCAAAACGCGGGAATACGAGGTGCAATACGCACCATGCAACCCAAGAGCTCGGGATCAAAACTCAAAAACTTTACATCGTCCCAGCCTCGGTCTCCCAAGGTACAGAAAACTTCGGTAAGCGCCACAGAGTTCAGAGAACGACGGCGGGAAAGTATAGAGGTATATCGATAGACGGTACAGTTTCGATGGTCATAACGCTTTGAATTCCAATGCATGTAGCCGCGGTGCCAGTGAGCCCATTAGACGTAATGATTCTGGACCCATGCAGAAGGAGTCTTAGGATGGCAGCGTGGAGACTCGAGGAAACGGAGAAATAAAACGATGCTTGAAAGAATYCCKCGCGCAGGGAAAAAATCTATATTGTAACCCACGTGCATTTCAGGGCATCTCATTGACTGTGTGGCCAATTTCTGATRTATTTTCACAGAGCAACACAGTNGGTAAGGGTGGGAGACGGAGTTGGGACGAAAGCATCCATACCGCACAGCCACACTGAAAGGACGGGCACTGATCCTGAGCGCTGAGCGACCAAAATAAATGTGCATACGAGGTCAAGATGAAATCCAGGGATTCCCCGAGGACTATCTACAGTTTTTGAGAAAGCGAAGGACAGTACAAAGGTATGCACGTAGGTGGGGACAATAAACCTGGCGACTAAAGCGTCCAAAGTATCATGTAGAATAGTAATGAGTACATCTAACTATGATCTATAGTAGGGTGTCGGTGGCACTGGATCGAATATAGCCGGACAGGTTTAGCATTCCCCAAGGAAGCTGTTCTTTGGGATGATTTGATGATAATCGTCCTATAAGAGTGGTTCAACAACTGCCTGATGTAAAGTGGCAGAACTACTTACGACCCAGGTTGTGAGGTTTGGGTTCCTGCAAAAGTGTTAGCATCTTCTCAAGAACCACAACTAATGAGCTCGCTCTCACTTTTGATGCACAAGAAATATTCGGTNNAACGAATGGTGTGTTAGTACCACAAATAGTTTTATGGTGACGAAAGGAGACTCCGTACCGTATCTGTGGATAATCATTAGAAGGGGATACTCAGAAGAGCATATATGTTGCTTACAAGCTTCAATGTATTCGTTGATGTATGCTTGTGTAGGATAATCCTTGGGGTCACAACCGACATTGATCGCATTGGGGTCTTGGTAGACACGAATCCAGTCTACCAACAACTTCGTCGGGAATATTATGTGTTCAAGGTCGACGGCCTGGAGAATTTCCAATAATTCAGACCCATGAGAGAGAGAAACACAAAGTGCATGCTTACTCCGAAATTGTATGACATGCCTAGACGCGGAAATGAATACAGCGTGAGAGAGAAAGCTTCCAAGACGCTCACCCAAGTTGACGAGAATGTACTATCAGACACAGGCATGAGTAAAATCAGACGGATGTGATGAGCGACATACCATAGGCTCTTGCGGGATGGGTCGAGCTCCAATTTCAACTGCAGGATCAGCTTCCATCGCCGACGCAAGCAACGTCCACGCGACTTTATTGTCATTTATCCAGGTGATATACTGGCGGCTTTCAGTGAGTTCAGAGATCGAAGGAGCCAGAGGAAACCATACGGCATCATCAAAGCCGGGCTTGTACTCGAAACCATATACACTCATGCAACCTGTTTCAAGCTCATAACAATCCTGGTCTGCAAAACGGATTGAGAATCCTGTAAAGATGGAAATTGTAGGATTTACTGGTATGCGAAACTACAGACGTGGCCTGCTGGAARGCAGCTCCTTGATATCCATTCAGCTTCGAGACTGTCGAGTCGGCGATGCTGTATGTCTCCGATGTGTTGATCCAGTGGTATTCCTCGTTGAAAGGCTGATCGCACGACCCAATGAGTTTTGATATCCGAATTCAATATTTCATGTTCATTACTCACAGCCCATTGACAAGATTGCGAGACTTCTCCGTGGGTATCTGTTTCGGAAACAACGACCTGCGCCTCGATGATATCGATTTCCGGGGCTGATCTGCCCACGTACGTTCCGTCCTCGTGTATAGGCCNTGGATGGGACTCTCCAACGCATGTACATCTAGAAAGTCGTTGTCCTGGAAGGTAAGAAAGCGCGTCGCCGTTTGAGGGGTCACCATTGACGGTGGCCGCAAGAGGAAGTCCATTGAGAGTCTGGTTAGCGACTGTACCAACGTCACAACTATCGTAGCTATATGGCCATGTACCATCCAAACTGGCGCCATACCCAGCTCGACCCAGGTTCCCCATGGCTATCAAGTTCATTAGTTAGTGGCGCGAATGTTAGAACGCTGCTAGTGATGTGAGACGCACTCCAGACAGCCGGCCACATTCTATATGCGAAATGAATATAAAGTAGATTGCAAATTACGTCTGTACTCACCCTGCGATGTTATTTGCTCCGGGAAGGGTTACTAGATAGGTACCAACGTCAGTTGTTCTAGTAGAATGCGTTCAATCAGGCAAGTTACTCACATGATGTCAGAATAAGTCCGCCAGTGAAGCAAAACTTATTCCAAGTCGTTAACAAGCCGCCTTGGTAGTCCAGTCCCCGAGTTGGCTTGTCATCCAAAGCAATGACCAGGTTTCCACCTTGCGTTGTGACTGCTTCGGGTGTATACCACTCCAAATTGTTCGTCTAGATGGTAGCATGATATGGATACTGGGCCCTGAAGTTCGAATGAAGACACGCACACCCCAGTAATGCAGGTCGACAGCTTCCCAGTAAGGATCATCCCCAGCATAGAACGTTCTTCCGTCTTGGTTGAACTCGTCGCTGAAAACCAGCTCCCACTGTTCCCCAGTTTTGTAAAAGGNCTTAATCGTGTAAGCGTCATCAGGGGTATCTGTATCGATTAGACCCCAGTTTCCACTCATTACTATAACGATGGATGAGGCCCTGTGGCATTGAGATGGTAGTATACATATGGTTAGACGCACCTGGTACCTGTCCGCTCGCGTTCAACCCTGTTGGCAAGCATATGCATTGGAAATGTTTATTGACAGGTCGAAGACTACACACCTCCAATATTRAAACCTCCCTTGTATGATTGGGATGTCTTGGTGAAATGTGATATTAAAGGGAACCCAGCACTGATGCGACTCTTTAGACAAGTCCTTTGGACGCGATGGAATCATGTCAGCCTACAATAGCATGAGGAGTCCGAGTATCAAGACAAGAAGGAAGCCCAGGTTGGTGAATCCACGCCAGGTCAGTATAGTTCCTCTGCTGTCTTTCTTATGATCCCTTTCCGGGTCTGGATTATGGAGTTCATCGTCGGGTTCTGGGTTAGAAGGCCCAATTCCAACTCCCCAAGAGTTGGGATCCGCATTCAAAGAGAACTGGAGATAAATGAGCAAGGTGANAGCTGGGTCGACATRAACCGGGCAAACCTTTTCAGTGAACGATGAAATGGCAGAGTTTCTCCCCCCAGCGGCACCATAGGGGGAATCATCATTTGACTGTAGTAAATAATGTCAGGACCCAAAAGTAAGTAGGTGTTAGCCATATAAATGAACTTACTAGTAGTGATTGAGAAGAGGGAACTCGGCTTGTCGTTAGTTTGGTCGTAGAGGAGGAACGACTCTGATCCATGTAGCGTTTGCCCTGCATTTGTCGCAGGAGCTGGAGAATGATAAATTTACAGCTAGAGACAGTGGTGGTGGTAGTGGTGGTAGGGAAAGAAGGGGGGCGCGTGTAATCATTCCCACCGCTGCATAGACCAAACAGGCGTTTGTAAGTAATGATCTCCATTCTCTCTGATGTGTGGAGCATCCCTATGCTCTACAGCTTGTTGTACGGCATCGAAAAAGTGTTGACAATGAGAGGGTTCTGACACTAGCTCTCCTAAGATTGCTTCCTAACTTTGGAGCAGAATAATAGATGAATGTGTATCATTTTCGACCTAGGAAAATAAAACGAGACAGAATACAAGACCTAGTCAAGGGGATCTGCACATAAAATAATGCGCGTGATAANTGGAGATGAATGTTATTTTNAGATCCAAAACTTCAGTTGGTCTTGGCGATGTACTTGTTTGGAATGTCGATCCGATGTGGCACATTGTGGCGCACAACAAGAGGTCTCTAAATAAATACAAAATCGTCAAGAAACCCTCTGATGAGTGGTATGTATTGCCTGGAAAAAATTATGGGTTTAAATTCACCAATTAAACATCATTTCCGAATAAAGAATTGAGTGCCCTAGTACGCCGATAATTTGATGCAAACCTCCGAAGTTACAAGACACTGGACAGACATAGTTATCCCATAGGCTATAGCACAGGCTGCGTATGGTTGCGAACGTCCTTCCATTTGTAACTCCTGAGCATAACAGACTTTTATGTATTCTAAGACATTCTAAAATCACGGTTGGCGCTCAAACCACACTTCGCCTTGCCTATCCGCCGGCTCTCCCAACACTCCGGCGCCCCAGAAATTCCCTCTGAACGCCCATCCTGTAACACCCCCATCAGCTACGTATTCAACCTCATATCGATCWCCCATTCCAGMTAAATGAGGAAGGCAGTTCCCACGTCCCTCGCGTACACGTTAACCGTTAGTGAAAAAATCCCAAGGTACAGTCGAGCCTGATAAATCAGGACTCGAAACTACAACAATTACTTCAGGCAGCCCAGGACTATTTTGAATGATTATCTCCTCAAGAGACTGGATGGGAAGGAGTCTACCACTGCAGTCCTTACATTGTCCAGTCCAACTTGTAGTGACCCAAAAGGTTTGCTCCCAGATATCCCACTCCATGAGGTACAACAGAAGGCTCGTTGAGGCCCAATTCAATCTGATACAACAACCTTCTACTTTATACATGCACCCAACAGCTTACCACTCCACTCCCCGACGTTCCATCCTCCATCCTCTCGTCTACCCATGCACCTTGTATATAACTTAATAGGATTTAGTTTTCTGTTATTTTCGAAGAAGGGGAAACGGTTGAAAGTATCCTATAATAGTTATTTCTGGCATAGGGCTCGTTGAGGCCTATAGCTCTAGACGGCATGCGACCGACTAGGCTACTTTAGTAGCGGTAGTGGTTTGCCTTGTATGGGCCTACACAGGACGGATTGTCTCAGCTTATAATCCTGGAGAAGAAAAAATAGAAACGAAGAGCGCACCATTAACGGGGATATCCAAGTACTTGCTTTGTTCATCGCTCAGGGTGGTCAACCTGACATTGAGCTGGGCAAGATGGGCACGCGCGACCTCCTCGTCGAGCTCCTTGGGGAGCATGTGAACACCAAGGGGGAACTTCTCGGGGGTTGTCCAGAGAGCGATCTGAGCAAGGGTCTGGTTGGCGAAGGAGCAGGACATGACAAAAGAAGGGTGGCCAGTTGCGCAGCTGAACGAATAACAGTGAGCTCAGACCAACTATGCAGCGGAAGGTTCGCTTACCCAAGGTTGACGAGACGTCCCTCAGCGAGAAGGATGATGTGACGCCCGGAAGCCATCGTGAATCTGTCAACTTGGGGCTTGACGTTGGACACGGACTTGGCGTTCTGCTTCAACCAGGCGACGTCGATCTCAACATCGAAGTGACCAATGCTAGATTCAAGGTTAGCCAAATAGATTGGTTAGATGCAGCGATTAGAGACGCACTTGCAGACGATAGCATCCTCAGGCATGACCTCGAAGTGCTTGCCGACGATAATATCCCTGTTTCCGGTGGTGGTGACGAAGAGGTTTCCACGGGGTGCAATGTCCTCCATGGTGGTAACCTCGTAGCCAGCCATAGCAGCCTGCAGGGCGTTGATAGGGTCGATCTCGGTTACAACAACACGAGCACCATACGAACGAAGAGACTCAGCACACTATTACCCGCGAATCAATACACCATTCGAATCTTGAGTGACAAGACAGCACTCACTCCCTTTCCAACATCACCAAAGCCAGCAACAACAGCCACCTTTCCGGCAAGCATGACATCCGTAGCCCGCTTGATACCATCGACGAGGGACTCTCTGCAACCGTAAAGGTTGTCAAACTTGGACTTGGTGACCGAGTCATTGACGTTGATGGCAGGGACTTTCAGCCTTCCCTCACGGAAAGCCTTGTAGAGGTGGTGCACACCAGTGGTAGTCTCCTCAGAGATTCCCTTGATGTTGGGGAGGTACTGGGGGTACTTTTCGTGGACGATGTTGGTGAGATCGCCTCCGTCGTCGAGGATCATGTTGAGGGATTGTCCGTCCTTGAACCCTGCAACGGTCTGCTCAATGCACCAGTTGTACTCCTCCTCGGTCTCGCCCTTCCAGGCAAAAACGGGGACACCAGTGGCGGCAATGCTGAAAGTATTATTATGTTAACAATCGGGTGCGAGAAAGAAAAGACGAGACATACGCAGCAGCAGCGTGGTCCTGGGTGGAGAAGATGTTCTACAGGATCGATAGTCAGCCCAAGCAGCCTCACAACATGGGAAACACGCAAATTACGCACGCAAGAAGACCAGGTAACCTCGGCACCAAGGTTGGTCAAGGTCTCGATGAGAACTGCGGTCTGGATGGTCCTGCAATCGCAAAGAATTAGCATCGCAAAGGATCGCATACTATCCTTGAAAACGTACATGTGGAGACATCCGGCGATGCGAGCACCCTTCAAGGGCTGGGAGGGTCCGTACTGATCATTAAAATCAGCAAATAATCCTATCGGAAAAAACACAATGTAATGGATATTCTTACCTTAGCACGAATGTGCATGAGCCCTGGCATCTCATTCTACACCAATAGGATTTTTTTAGCACGATCTCGGGGTGAAAGCGCAGGGTAGGGACGAGAAAAGGTTACCTCGGCGATTTCAATCTCCTTGCGACCAAACGCAGCGAGAGAAACATCTACATCAAGAAGTCAGGCTAATTCTTACATTTTTATTATCATTACTTACCAGCGACCTTGAAAACCATTTTTAAAGTGTGAAAGGGGGTGAAGTGGTGGTGGTTAGAGAGAAAGGAGTCGAACGTTTTTTATTTGATCTCAATCTCGCATCATTTTTTGGGCGTGGTAATTTCATCGTGGCGTCCATGAGGCGTAACATGCCGGTCCGGAGTGAGCCGTCACTACTTACTTTGACTCTTGACGACGATGGCGAAAGAGGAGGAGGACTGTCCAATTGCAGAAATCGTGCAGTATCTATGTTCTGTTAAACGAAGAAAGGTTTACGAACAGCCTACACTTCACTGTTCTCCAATTTCCCGCCTTCTACGCGTGTATGTCCTCATTGAACTAACTCTATATTTCTGCTCCCAACACTATTTACGCGATAGATGTCCCGGAAAACCAGCGGTGGAGATTACTCGTGTAGTTACCATAAACAAGAAGGGTGAAATCTTACTTCCTTCCAACCTTCAGTTAGTCTTCTCTTAGTCACCTAGATCATTTACACGGCACATTTAACTTGCATATTCATATAGGGAAAAACTACCCCAAGGGAAAGCATGGAAGGACATCGTTCGATACAACACCGACGAAGATTTGTAATAAAACTGAGATTCAAGAATCTACACCGTAAGATACAGGGCTCCATAACTGCAATCGAACTACTTGCCATGACTGGCACCATTGGCGTTGTCATGTGCGTGACCGCCCTCTGTTCTCTCTTTCAAGATTCGAAATCAGCAGTGGAGATAGAGTAGGCATTTGCCATTGAGACAACGGGCTGTCCGTACCTCGCCAGGCTGTAGGGTGATTGCACCTATTCGCAAGTAACTTCAAGACGACGGTACCAAGGGTACTTCACTCTCGGTGGGTCTTCTCTGTTCATCACTCCTTCTCTCAGCTTCATCTCCTCTTTTACAATGTCATTGTATATGACCCTTCCTTGTCCACCTCACGGCGCNGTCGTGCGGATAATTCTGGTGTGTTTTGTTGAAAGCTTCGGTCTGGGTGTAGATTGTCTTCCCCATCTGTAAACCTCGACCTCCCTGCTCTCACTGGTTGTTTACTGCCCGAGCATACAATCTAGCGCTCATCTTTTGATGGCAATGAAGTAACGATCCCCGGGATTCCCGTTCGTTTAGCCTATCCAATCCCCGTTGGATCTTCCAACGATTTACTGGGAGATTTCGAAAGCACTGTCTTTCCATAGCATGGTCCAGAGTTCATGTTAGCAGATCGCAACGTTTTGACCGTTACTTACATCTTCCGCCTCGAAACTAAGCCTAACTCTCTTATAACACGGTTGGCACGACGATCTTCGACTGATGTCCTCATCGTTTGCTAATTGGATCGCTCTCATCAAGTTTGTCTTGTCGACGAATGGATAATCAGGGCAGTAGTGGTACATCAGTTATTTCGCAGTGTAACTCTACCTGTCTGCTCTTGTTCCGATCCAGAGGGATAAAGAAGACGACAACTTGTTACCTTCAACGCAATCAAGAACAACCACAGTTCGACAATCAACGCCGAGCAAGCCCAGTTTTTCCAGGTTCTCGTTCTGTCAACGTGGGTGGGCGGTTCGTGATCTTCCCGCTTCGAAGGTGTTCTCCCGAAGAGCATCATCAACTTGGAACGTGGCCGGCCGTATTCATCGATGACTTTTTGATCTGTAGAACCTATCGAAATCTAGTTTCACCGACTCGTCGGGATCTGCACCAATCTCTCGCGTCCCGTACATACGTTCCTCACACAAATCATTGTTCGACGAACCCCATCTCCCCTTTCTCTTACCATGAATAGTCCCCTGGTATTGGAATGCTAACAATTCGTCCAGACCTAGAAGAGAGATATCAAACAGATGCATCATCAATGTTGCTGGTGGGTCACCGGAGCGATGTGATCAACCTCCACTTCGCCCCTGGTACAGCCCGTTACGTTGTGGTTAATGATGTCGTTTCCTACTTCTCAAAGCATTGACCCCATCCATCTCCTGGGCAGCTAACTAAGTTTAAAGCCAGTGCTAGGGTGCGGTCTTTTCCTTGTTGCCTTGGTCTTCTAACCCGTTCCTCTTGTGTCGGCTTCCCTCATTTTTTAAAATCACTAGTTCCTTTCGATTCCTCACACTGCCTGTTGAGCTGTCTCCATGATGCATAATCCCCCTGACTTTGACTGGTACCAAGTCCTACCAGATATTAAAGTGGAAGCTCAGTCCGCCGATCTTTCATTGTTCTCTCCGCCTTCCTCCCCACCTCAAACGCACTCCTCCACGACCACAAGCAACATTAACGACCGTAGGCGTACGACATCATTGGCTAGCCCAAAACGAGTACGACCCTACCCCGACATTGCATCCCTCCGCGATAGCCACCACCGTTCTTTGCCCGCGACCGCTACMAAAATGACGACAAACAACCCTGCCCATGTCGGAGGTTGGACAAGGGGACGATTGGATCGAGGGTCCTCAGACAGTGATCAAGATCTTCCGTCATCTTCAGCATCTTCATATCCAACATCCTCCGTATGTTATGCCTCAATATCACGACTCAGTGTTGTTATTAATAATATTTTGACTCAGCATCATCATTACAACGGACGTGCATCGGAGAGCTCTAGCCTTAATGGGGCCATGGGTGATCCTACCCTTTGGGGATCATCATCTTCCCTCGTCGCGTCTCATCCCTCGATGTATCCCGGTGTCGCAGGAACTATGTATCAAGATCCCTCCTCTCCCTCTCCCGCATACCACCGCAGCTCTCCAGAATCACTGTCTCCTCCCACACCCTTCATGCCTGGTTTGTTCGCCGATCAGATGTTGGGCGTACCTCCTCAACCGCAATCTCCCCTCGAATTGGAAGTTCAGCGTCTGAGACAAAGAGAACGGCAGCTGGAACAGCGGCATATGCAAGACAGAGAGCGCATATCTCAGCTTGAGGATCAGTTGCGTCGAGCGTCTCCCCCTGCCACATCCGCCTCTGCGTCTCCTGCATTTCAAAGCTCGTGGGATGCTAGGACTAATGCGCGTGTGCGTCAATTCTGCTCGCTCAATCGTGCAGGAAACGCTCTCTGCTCTTGGCATGACTCTCGTAGAGAAAGGCGTATCCATCCTCCTCGCATGGCTCCACCGGGGGTTCTTAATTGTGGATGCACTTATGAGGAGGCGCTCTTTGAGGAGAGCCTCTCTCGGCATGGCGTTGGGAGCTATCTTCCTGGGGACTCTGTTCGTATGGATCCTGCTTTGCGGAACCCTCTGTTGAGACTCCTTCGGTCGAGATACGGATACCGTGATGGGGATTTCGAGCGAGATCCACGAACGGGAGATTGGGTTCCCGGTGAAGGACCTGTGATGTGGGAACAGCAGATTCAAGGCGGGGTTACGAATCCACGACGACCACGACAATAGATGAACGAACATCATTTTTTTCTCTCTACAATCGCATGTTTATACATCACTCATATCTAGCATTGGACATAATTTCCCCCTTCTAAGTACTTATTGTTTTTATTGCGCCATCATTACTCGCACATCGTAACATCCMACTGTTTCTGTCCTTTCTCTCTTCGCTTTCGGACTCCTTTCGTGTTTTGCTGTCTTAATACATACGCTTTCCTCGTAATTGTTGTACCTTCTCAGCACATTGTACTCGCACCTGCTCCCTCTGTATTCACTTATATCCACCTGCCCTTTATATCTAACATAGCAGCGCTCTTGTTTTGTACATGACACCGGCCATCGTTCTGTAGCTATCACGTTGTACAATCCATTGGGACACTAATTMCATTCCCCTCTGCCGTATACGTTCTCACTCAACACGGACTATGGACGTTTGTCAATTATTTTGGCTGTCAGTTTCCAATCGAGGCTTCGCCCACGAAAGATGTATTCTTAGTCTCCATACTTAATAACCGAAAGTATGCCTTCGGATTCATTGAGCGTCGAAATACTTAGCATTCTTCTTGAACAGATCATCAACAGAGAGGCTGTAGTGTGCAATCAAGGAACCCTGTGTGTACGGGATATGAAGAGGCAATACAAACTTACTACCACGAAGTGATGAATTCAAAGTGTGAGTCTTGGTTCTTCATACATACATAGCGCCACCAGACGAGTCTGCGAGTCCGAGTCGAAAGAGTCCAGTCGCCCTCACGTGAACGCGAAGCGTGACGTAGTGTGACGGATCGTGCTTTCCTTCTCACTCCCATGTCATGTTTCATTCCATTCTCTTCTGCCTGACCCAATGCTGTCTTTTTTCATACGCTTACATCTGGACTAAGGGATCTGAACAAGGTGCATCGCTCGAGTCATGCACAGTCCTATCACAAGTGGAGACAACTCAATTATGGCTGTGAATCAGGGCACCATACTTTGCTACAAAACGCCGAAATCTCGGCAGCGATCCATGGTCAAGGTAACCAACGGAATTTAATTATAATCAACGCGCCATATGTACGCATATGCTAATCGTTTTCATTTTCTCCAACAAGACGCGCTAGGCCAACTTGATAAAGGATCTGATTGTTTCCGCCGCGCTGCTGGGATGATCCGAGTGCGGTGTGGAGAAGTGGATATGGATGAGCAAGAGCGCGTCCGAGGTAAATCTTTCCCAATGTGCTATCATCATCTGCTTAGAATCCATTCAATTATTCGTAGCGGCCATCTCTATGACTCTTTGTGAATTGGCCACCGCGAAACATCACTCGCCTCCCATGGAATGTACTGCGTTTTCACTTGAACAACTTCATGTGCAAAATGATCATGATGGGCGTCCCGGTGAATGCGTCGAGTGCGTGACATTACAGCTTCTCTCTTCATTTCCCTTGCTAAGAAGCTCGCTCTTYAGTGCATTATCGCGAAGCGCACAGTTTTGGGCAAGTTATTCAGGATATCTCCGCGAGATACGTGGGTCATCTTGAATTTGTTGAACTACTGCCTATCATTCTTAGAGAATTCATCTCCCGTCTAGCCCAGCTCTGTTTTGCTTTTCGACGCTGGCATGACATCGACACGGCAAAAGAGATCTATCGGAATGTCTCTTTAGAAAAGATGGCACTGTTACGAGATCTTGCAGATCATAAACGCACATCCAACGATCATCTGAGGTCCTGGAAAGATCAGCTTGTGGTTGGTCGACAATACGTCCCTGTGGTGGTTTGTTGAGATGCTCATGTTTCGCTCCCGTATCGCTAGGAGATGGACACTATCGCAATGAAACTTCAAAGCACGCACGACTCCATACCCTCCATTGTAAACGCGAAGATGGCCACCGTGAGCTTGCGAGTTACCCCTGATGTTTGAGATTCTGACCGATCCACGCCAGATTCACACTCTATTCGAGCATACACTCTCAACCCTACTGGGGAATTATCACGACAATCATAACAGTATGGCTCAAAAGGTTCGTCCATATGTAAATCTCTCTACTGAGCCTACGCCGTGACGTTTGGGGGATTTCCATAGATCGATACTATCCTCACGCGTACATCCTCGGAGGTAAGTTCCGTTCGCAGATATTTTCAAATCCCACAACTCATCACTTCTTTGATGATGTTAGTATGAGCGAGCGCTGCAGGACGCTGCAGTTCAGTTTCACCAAAGTTTTACATCTTTCTCATATGATCTATCCTTGCGAGTCGCACAACAGAGTCAAGATGCTCTAGTCCTGAAAGTAAGGACTTTTTAATGACCTATGCAAGGGGCCTCTGATCAGTCGACAGCACCAGGAAGTTCAACAAGATTGGGTTACATTGAGACAAGATATCTTCGCAACGCGGGAGGTACTACTATCGGTCAAACTCCCTGTCCCTCTGATCCTTTTTGACGCTCGCCCTCTAGACTCTTCAGGATCTTGTAACGCTTTCTTCTCAATCTTCCACTGCTCTGACCTCTTCTATCTCCCGGATGGAATCACTCCAAGAAATGCAAGGAACGGCAACCGAGTCRGCCGCGAACCTGGCCGAAACGATCTCACGACTAACCCCTCACCGACCCACGAAGAACTCCTGAAGATTAACGCGACGGCGGCTAACGTGAGGCATCATTTCCGCCTAGGTCCTCCTAGATGGTGGCAAGATGGCTGGCACAAGGGCTTCCAAATTCTTCTTAGACGTATGCCTGTACTCTCTGGATTGGCGGCGTTCTTTTCTCACCCGAACTCTTCCAAGTGGACCCTTCAACTGTATATTATATCTGTCAATTCCCTCTCGTTCGCATTGTCTCTGTTTTGGCTGCATTCTCTTGGTATATTGTCTATCATTCCGCTTCTGTTTTCGCAGTAAGTTTTTGACTGTTATTCCTTCGTTTTCGGCCGACGTTAACCCTCTATTCAGAACCTCTTCGTTGTATTTGTCTCACTACGGAAACATTGGAACCAACCGCTCACTCTCAAGTCCGTTCTCTTTTACCATCATCGTCTCGACTGGAATCCTTATGTCTCTTATTTCAGAGACCCTGATATAGAAAATACGATGCCTTCTGATCATCAATTATTCACTCCTGTGTACTCTCATTCTCATTTTCAGCCTTGTTATTCTGTGGATCCTCGACTCAGGCGCTTCTCGGTCCAATCGTCCAATACCCAATCATATCGGATCTCTCGCATTCCCAATAGGCTCTGTAACAATTAGCATCGGTTCTGTCTTCCATCCCATTGTAGCATACCACTTCACATTGCATTCCAATATACCTGAAACATGTTTATCTTAATTTCGCCACAGGGTGCGACTCCGTAATGGCACTGTGAAGTGGGGAAGCCGGAGGTCGACATAGCACCACATTAAGTAGAAGGAAACAACAGGTATAGTTTTCCAAGCTCGTAGTCAAACCTCTTCTTACTCCGACACCGGCATAGCAAGGAGCCTTTTGTGACATTGATAAGTTGCGCCTCTGACTCCCTAATTAAGTAATCCCGACGTCCTTATTTATGATCCGTCCTTCCACCATGATAAGAGTTTTCGCTAGCTTGTTATATTTTGTCTTGTACTTAGGACTCCAAAGGAGGGAAAGGCAGTCTTCAAACACCTGTCTGTCGTCTATAGCATGCAGTATATCCAAGACGGATGAACATCAGATGGACAGATTTGGCTACGGCATCCTTTAGTTCGTCTGTATGGACAGTTATCACAACTCCGAGAGTCTATCATTAGAACCCAAAGCACTTATCTCCCAACTGCCATGTCCCCCGTCGGAATTCAGGCAGCAGACGAGGCATTGCTCGCAAGCCTAGGGTATAAGCAAGAGTTCAAGCGTGCGTTTACTGGCCTCGAAGTCTTTGGGATTGCATTCTCTATCATCGGTCTTCTGCCNTCTATCGCCTCCGTCTTGTACTATGCAATTCCCAACGGAGGAGGGCCTGCAATGGTCTGGGGATGGCTTGTCGCCAGTATCTTCATCTTGTGTGTCGGATTGAATATGGCAGAGTTGGCTTCTGCTGCACCTACCTCAGGGGGGNTTAGTTCTATTACATCTCCTTTTTTCATTTTCATCTAGGTGTAATCCCYTGTTTCTTAGCTTTACTTTTGGACATATTCTCTGTCACCTCCACAGTACAGAAACCTGCTCTGTTGGATTGTTGGCTGTAAGCTTTCGTCGTTCTAATCGTAAGCTTCCACATCTAATGTATTTTCCGGATTCTTTTCAGATGCAAACACTATTGGTTCCATCGCTGCTGTGGCATCCATCGACTGGGGGTGCGCAGTCCAAATTGCAGCGGCTATTTCTATAGCCACAGAGGGAAACTATGAAGCTGGGAACGCCCTTCTTTTGTTCGTAAACTTCCTCTAGATCTCCCTACACAAAACTGATCCTCATWGCACTTTCAGCGGAATATACGCAGGGATCATTGTCACGCATTCTCTGGTGTGCTCTCTTGCAACGAAAGCTCTAGCGAGATTGCAGACTGTCTACGTAGTATTGAATCTACTGTGAGAAATGTATCCACTTTCTCTTAGTGTTCTTGCTTACAATGTCGGCAGCCTCTGTTTTGCCATTCTGATCGCCCTCCCAATTACAACACCAGCTGAGTATAAGAACACTGCAAAGTTCGCATTGGGGGACTTTGTTAATTGTATGTTCTGCCTTCACTGGAGATTTCCACGATCCGTAATGACGTTTGTTTTACCAGTCAATGGTTGGCCGAATGGATTTGCTTTCATCATGAGTTTCATGGCTCCACTATGGACGATATGTAATATTGACATTCCTCTTTCGCTAGCTATCAATCCCCTGACACGTTCATAGGCTCCTTTGATTCTGCGGTGCACATCTCAGAAGAAGCCACGAACGCTGCGATCGTGGTCCCCTGGGCTATCGTCGGTGCTATTGCGGTCGCAGGAGTTCTAGGAACTGGTCGCGTTTCCTCTTCTTTTAGAGAAAGCGTGCCACATTACTGAATTCGACCTCTAGCTTTAAACATATCTTTGGCCTTCCATATGGGATCTGCTCTCGAAGATCTATCAACTTCTGACCAACCAATGGCGCAGATATTCCAGCAGAGCTTCGGGAAGAGTGGAACATTGGGAGTCTGGATTATCGTGGTGTTGGTGCAGTGAGTTGTCTTACTCTCCGAATCACATCGAATCTCATTTGTATGGCAGGTATATGATGGGTTCATCTATGGTAGACCATTCCAAGCCATTTCAGCATGCAACTTTAACGTGTAATTTTAGCTGCTTGCTGCGTCTAGACAATCTTACGCGTTCAGCCGTGACGGAGGTATTTCTCGATATTTATTTTCCTCAGAGAACAAGATGTCTAATAATATTCCCACGAAAGCTCTTCCACTGTCCCGCTGGCTCTCAAAAGTCAACCAGCGGACGCTTACGCCCTTGAATACTACTTTGTTTTCTGCAGTCGGGGCTCTCATCCTTGGCTTGTTAGTCTTCGCTGGTATGTTATTTCAGAAGATGTTATTGAAATCCTCAAATAATTGGTGGATATAGGTTCCCAGGCGATCGATGCGGTTTTCTCTCTCTCCGTCGTAGGCCTCTACATCGCTTACGGTATCCCCATCGCCGCTCGATGGATATGGCACAAAACAAACAACTTCCAACCTGGGGCGTTTGATTTAGGCTCTTTCGTGAGAACTTTGCTTTCCTCTTTTCTACTTTCGTATTCACTTCTTTGTAGTCACTCCCATTAACGATCATATCGATCTCGTTCATGTCCTTGATGTCCATCGTGTTCCTCTTCCCTACCCTCCCCTACTCTTTCGCCGATGACGGGTCGCAGATACCCTTAACTGCGCAGGATATGAACTATACTGCTCCGGTTCTGTTTGGTGTGTTGGCCTTAAGCTTGCTCTGGTACTACATGCCGTGGGGATATGGTGGGGTCTATTGGTTCAAGGGTCCTGTTAGGACTGTCGATGATCGGGATGAAGCCGGAAGCATCGAGCACTCTGATGAGGGAGACGCTATTAAAGTGAAAGGAAGTGTAAATGTAGGTGTTCAAGAGGTAGATCAATGTTAGATATAGAACCAGGACAACTTAGAGTCGATGTGTACATGTGGATCCAAGTGGACGCGGCAATGTACCCAGGGTAGTTATGATAATCCTGGCTGCGTATGTAAGCGAGAAGTCATTTCCTTCCTCCCAAAATGTCGCTCAAGGTTCCAAAAGCAACCAACGTGCCGATCTTCAAAGAGGGATACAAGGTTGGACTGGCTTCTCTAATCTTCACCAATATACTTTCTTATCAATTAATAAACAAATAGCACCTGCAAGGATTGGACGAAGCAGTTCTAAGAAACATCCAGGCAGTCAATGAGCTTTCTGATCTCGTTAGAACAAGTTTCGGTCCAAATGGCGTGTCTTACTTTGTAAAATCTCTTATGTAGTACGGTACTGACCTTGGATTAAGGGAGAAACAAATTATTGATTAACCATCTGGGACGACTTTTCGTCACGTCCGATGCTGCTACGATCATTAGAGAGGTCGAGGTTGTACATCCTGCCGCTAAATTGTTAGTTATGGCGTCTCAAGCACAAGAGGCTGAGGTGCGTGTTTCTTATCTTCATGTTGACGCTCGCCGATCATATTCTGTTAGATGGGAGATGCAACGAACATGGTCATCATTCTCGCTGGAGAACTATTAAAAAAAGCAGAACATCTACTTATCATGGGTCTCCATCCTAGTGAGATCATTAAGGGATACGAATTGGCTTGTGCGAAGGCTTTGGAGGAACTCGAAAGTGCGTGCAATACTGTCTTTACGTTTCTCTAATCACCAATTTTTNGCATAGAACTCTCAAAATTCAGCCTCCCAACACCACTCACCCAATCCTCTCTCGCATCCGCCCTCAAGCCTGCCATCGCATCGAAACAATATGGATTTGAGGACAGATTAGCGTCGCTGGTCGCTGAAGCTGCTCTTGCTGTCATGCCCAAAAACCCAAAGAACTTCAACGTAGATAATGTTCGAGTCGTCAAGATCATGGGAGGAAGTCTTAGTGCGAGCAGGGTTGTGCAGGGTATGGTGCTCGGACGGGAACCAGAGAGTATGCATTCACTCTACCACGTCTTCGTTATGCTAATCTTTCTCATACATAGGTGATATCAAAAAGGTTGTGCAAGCAAAGGTTGCAGTATATACATGTGCGATCGATTCCGCACAGACCGAAACAAAGGGAACCGTCCTATTGAAAANTGACTGAAGAGATGCTCAACTTTACGAGTGGAGAGGAGGCTCACCTGGAAAAGGTAACAACTTGTCCTTTTCTTAATCTTCTACAACTCACAGCGTTTAGATCATTAAAGAGATTGCAGATTCCGGAGTCAAAGTGATTATTGCAGGGTCGACTGTAGGGGACCTCGCAATGCACTACCTTAACCGTTATCACATCGCCGTCCTCAAAGTCCTGTCCAAATTTGAACTGCGACGACTCTCTCGAGTGGCTAATGCGACGCCTCTAGCTCGTCTGGGCGCACCCACGGCAGAAGAAGCTGGGTATGTAGACGTTTTCGAGACGACTGAGGTCGGCGGGGATCGAGTCACTGTCCTGCGCCAGCTGGTCGAGGGAGACGAGGGATTCGATGCGAGCAAGCAGAGGGAACGCACACGGACAGCAACAATMGTGCTTCGCGGCGCGACGTCGAATCATTTGGATGACCTGGAACGGGCAATTGATGATGGAGTCAATGTCATCAAGAGCTTGATGAAAGACGAGAGGCTTGTCCCTGGTGCGGGAGCATCCGAGATAGAACTCGCCAGACGCGTGGAAGTTTATGGCAGTGGACTCAAGGGACTTTCGCAGCACGGTGTAAAGAGATACGCCACTGCACTGGAGATCATCCCCAAGACACTCGCAGAGAACGCCCTCGGTGGTGCGGAGGGTAATGAAGTGCTGAGCAGACTGTGGGCGAAGCACGAGGCTGGAGAAGGAGGAGAGGCCTGGGGCGTAGACGTGGAGGCAGAAACGGACGGCACATTGTTGACGACGGAACACAAGATCCACGATTCACTCGCAGCCAAGTCTTGGGCCATCAAGCTTGCGACAGAGGCTGCTGTTTCCGTATTGAGTGTCGACAGCATCATCATGAGTAAACCAGCAGGAGGTCCAAAAGTGCCGCAACAGGCAGGAAACTGGGACGAGGACGATTGAAATGCTTCTCAAGAAAAACGTAGAATACACATACTCACCCAACGCTAGTTCGTAATTGTAACAAAACGATTGCTCTACATATCTGTATATGATACCTACCCTGTATCGAATGGGATCTGGGATCAGGCCATGTGGACTGTAAGTACAAATGACTCTCGCATAACCCATACCAATTCGGGATGCAGAATGCAAGAACAGATATCTAACATTATAGTCCAACAGTCCCAGAAGCTCATCTCTGATGTTTGTTATGGGAAAGTTGGCTGTAATCAGTGTGAAGGTCGATTATTATTTGGCATGTTGTTGTTTCCGTTCAACCTATAGTATACAATGTACACATTGCGTGTAGGAAAGCATATTGACAGTTTCAAGACGATTGGAGACGTGAAAATTGCTCTGGTATATAGGTAATTAGCGGGTCGCACACTACCCGCGCTGCACGGTGGTGACGGGGCACAAAAATACCGAACGACAACCTTCAGGAGGTTAAAAATTAGAAAATCAATTATCTATGTATCGGACTTCCTGCAAGGCACCTGTTGCTGAGGCTTTGGAACTTTCTCAAGGGCGCGGATAGCAGACATCATTCTGAAGGGCATCTCTGGTGTTTTGATATCCATGTTGTGTAGGAAATAATGGGATGAGGAGGAGGGGCATTTATTTCGATATGTAATACAATGTATTGAATATTCTACATTCCCGGTGGCTATGCTATTTTCAAAGTCCGCTAAATTCGGTGTGAGTTTNAATATTTCTGATAAATGTCCCTGAATCTGCTCGGTATCTCTTAGAAACAGAATCAATCGTAAATACTCAGTCTCCCTCGTTATCAATCCAACGACTTCTCACTGGGTTGATGTCTCCCAAACTTTTCCCGCTTACCTCTTGCTACCTCATATAGTAGTCAGTCGCTTACCAAGCAGCCGTACAGGCTTGCAAGGATTGCGGCACTCCATGATCAGGGCTCCTTTCGCATTCCTCTCATGTCGGTGTCTGAGCAAGAAAAGGTTGACAACTATCTGACCACAAGCTTGGAGAACTATGTCGACCCTGCTGACTCCTTCTTCTTAATATGGCGCTACGTCCTTCGCGAACTTCCCCACCTCACGGGCTGGAAGAAATTTCATATGACTTATTACATGGAAAACGAAGCTGACTTGAAAAATCGAATAAGGACAGCATGTCGATCTAGAAAATTCTATGAATTCATTCAATGTACATTCTAAAACATTCCGTTCGTGTATAATTTTTTATGACTTTGCAGATATCGAAGCCAAACTCTCCAAACCCCCAGAGACAAGCACCGTTGGCCTTCACGGTAAGAATTTTGCTGAATTCTCCTGCTCAAAGGTGTTGATGTTCCATATGAGCAGACAATTCGCTTGAACGGGCATTTCTGGGGCCCTATAAGGGCAACGCTGCCAAAGCGCTTTATGAAACTCTAACTTACAATAACCACTCCCGGTTTCGTCGAAAGTCCTACGGAAAATTCATGACCTACCCTCAAAGTAGTGGTTCGGGGAAAACAAAAACCATCATGCAGGTGCATCTTTCATGATGATCGCCCGCTCTTTCAGTGCTCACTCTTTTCGTATGTTCAGCTCAGGAACGAAGGCGTCTTTGTTATTTACATCAACCTCCGAAGCCCTACGGACAGAACCAATTGGCCACCCCGCGACGACATCATAGCCAATATCTTACTTGATAAGACTGTGGCGGATGAGGAAAGTTACGAGAGASTGTGTTGCGATCTTTTTGCTGCTATTTTTACGAAATTCCGCCAATTTGTAGTCCAACGACCTGACAAATCGTACGACGATCTCCTCGCCTCCTGGAATGATACAATGAACTCGGGGCGTGATGCCTGGCTCAATGACGTTGAGCAGGAATATCAAAAAGTATGCTTCCCTTGGGTTAGCATGCATCTCCCTGACCTCCGTTACAGAGCGTCAACACAATCCGGGAATCTCCTCCTTTACCCAGTAATACCAGGATGGAAGGAGTCGTGTCTACCCAGGTATTTCAGGAAAATATTGATGTACTTATGGAGGATGGACACAGCGAGCAGGAGTCGGAGACGGCAAAAGCGAAAAAATCAGAGATTCTGAAGGGAAAAGAGCCAAAAATATCCCCAAAAAAGACGCCAGTGGACTACGCCAAAGCCTATCTCAACTGTTGTGTAGATGACCTTGTTAGAGACTCTCGCAATCTCCTCAAGGGAGACGAGCCAAAAGTTGTCATAGCCTTCGATGAAGCACACTATCTCATCGACAGCCAGGATAGCTTCTCGAGGTCTCACATATTGTGCCGGACTATCAGCACGTATTCATCCTCTCGGAAAGAATCAATATGGGTGATTTTTGCATCGACCAGCTCTCGCGTTTCAGACTTTGCTGCTCCCGCTCTCAGACGTGCGTTACATATCTAGCCGTCTTTCTCTGACGAACTCAAATTTCATTATATCTTTCCAGATCATTCACAACGAATCCCCGTCCAGGGACAGCTCCTGTTTCCTCCCTTCATTGCAACGGGATGCGACCAGTTTGCCCCGAAGCTGGCTCGTTCGGTCACTTACAATTTTGCGGGCTGGCACAATTTGCTTGGCTATGGACGTCCATTGTAGGTGTCACTCTGTGCTCTAGATGCCTTGGTTAATCTAAGGATAACCTAGATGGTGGGGCTTGAGGTACCAGGGCATTGAGAGGATCAGTGATCTTGCTGAAGACAAGCTCATTGGGCAGCCGGATATTTCAACTGGATACAGCCATGATCAATACCTCTGTGTGATGGCTCAGCGCTTCGGTCTTGATCTGTGTATTGGTCACCCCGACGCAGGGACTCACATCGAAAACGCAGTGGCTGGGCACATGCGAGTCTGTACTGGGATCACACCCGACCGTTGGTGGATGCTCTCAAGATATCCGTCTGAACCATTTCTGGCGCATGTTGCTGCTCGGGTGCTATATGAGACACCCCAATTCCTGACACATGCTCTGGACATTTTGAAGATGAAGCTCAACATCGGGATGCTGGATATTGGTCAGGCTGGCGAGCTCAGCAGTCGAATTCTCTTGCTTCTTGCCAAAGATTCTACTCTAGGGCGCCTCACTCCCAGGGAAAAGGAAAAGAAATTACCCTCAGTGCACCACGATGCAGACTCGACAGACCCCCAAGATCCCGAGCTGCCTCTCAAATATTGTCAAGAGGTCCCACTTTTGGATTGGCTTCAGGCCTTGTTTGGCGCAGATTTCTTGCCAAAGAACGACGAAGACAGAGAAGAAGTGAGAAGTGTGTTCAGTAAGGCGTATGTTAACTTTTCGCATTGGGTTGGTATGAAGAAGAACATTCGCGAGCAAGGACGCGACCCATGGGAGTGGGTATCTATTTATTATGCTTCTCTCTTGACCGCAACTGATAGCTTGTATTGTTCACCAGTGCGTCAGAATGGCTTCTGCGACATTATCAGCGGGGGTGTGCTATCCAATGCACCCACAATCAGCCAGCTATCGATAAAATCGGCTCGATAATGTTCAAGGACGACAAGGAGAAGCCCATCAATGAGTGTATCTCTGCTTGGGTTGTGTCCGACAAGGCTCGGCGAAGCAGCAATAAGTCCAATCTCGCTTTCATTCGAATGGATTCACCTTCTATCCGTTGTCAGACACGGCGTCCTTCGGTCATCATTCTACTAGATCTGGGTGTAGAAACCAAGTCACAAACTAGCTCAACTTGGAACCGCCCTGCACCGCCAGACTCTCGGATTCCCTCTGATTTCCCTGGCTGTCTTCGCATCTATGCTCCAGGAATATCGAAGGAGACATTTCCATTCCTTAATAGCGATAGCCAATTGGAAGGCTCTATTCGGTCCATAATACGCGTTGAGCAAGATCTAACCTCCAACTGCCCTCTCACGCACACTATGGGCAGGGCGTTTGACTACGGGGCTTCATCAACGAGTGAAGATATGGAGTGGGAGCAGTGGTCCTGAAGAAAAGGGAGGATCACATTATCTCGTCGGTCTCAAAGATGATGAATGAGAATCCGGAACTTGAGTTTTTTCGTTATTGTAGTGACCTTGAGACATTCTTTTACTTATAATTACCTCTNCACATCGGAGGTCGAATAATATCCTAGTTAGGAAACGGAATAGGAAATGTATTAGGATAGATAAAAATCCCATTGAAAATCCTAATTGAAATCCTACCTTGGATGTGAATTAGGATACATAAAGAATCCCATTGAGAATCCAATCAGAAATCCCGCTTGGGATATGTAATGGGAAAGATAAAGAATCCCATTGAAAATCCTAACTCGAATCCGGTCTAGGATTCGCGTTGGGATTCTTAAAGAATCCCAAGCCGAAGTTGACATAGTCCCACTTGATGCCCTCCCGAGTGTACTCTTCTTGTTCTAAGACAAACATGTGGTGATTGAAGAACTGTTGCAACTTTTCATTGGTATAGTTAATTAGAAGTTGCTCGTAGGTGTTGATTTCGAATATTTCGAACCCTGCAATATCCAGGACACCAATGAATGTAGATTTCGAAGATGGCCGATCGAGAGCTTCGTTGATTCGATCAACCAAACAGCCAAAGGATTTCTCGTAGAGCGTTTTACACAGTGCTGCGAGCTCGTCCAGAGCCTGCTGACCAGTGCGCGCTTGATTTACCCATTCACGTCCAGCCAGTATACGAGGGCGAAGTACTGCTCGGGTGAACTCTGCGATTGGGACGCCAAGTAGATGGCAGACACGTTCAGCTTGTGAGGGATCTGGCATGACAGCGGTCCCATCACGGGTGGAGGTGATGTCGATGTTCCCTATGTGGAGGATTGCAGCAACAATCCTGAACAAGTCAAATTGTTCGACTGGGGTAAAGCCAACAACATCCAATGCAGCCTGATATCCAAGTAGCAGGGGGTCAGCATTCTGTTTGTCAATAAACTAACGGTTAGATCACCTTCAGTGTGGACCATTCCTCCATGTCATCAACCCCATCTATCTCCCGCCGGCTTTTGTTCAGGTATTCATAGTCCTCCACTCCTCCGCCAAGAAGGAGCCTGTCTGTGAAAAAAATATCAGCTTCATATTGAATAACTCATGCAGAGGGATTTGGTGTCGAAGCATACCTTTGAGCGCACCACCACCAGCCATGAGCTGATAGAATACGTGAAAGCTGCGTTCTGCCTCACTCCTTACGGCTATTCTACTCTTCTCGAGCAGATACCAGTCGATATTAGCGCCAGCGATGCTGCCATCGGGCGAAAATGTTATCCGAACAAACTTGCCAAACCGACTGGAGTTATTGTTCCTTTGGGTCTGGGCATTGCCAAATGCTTCCAATATGGGATTCGCCTGTAGTATCTGTCTCTCCAAGAGCCCCAGCCGCCCTTTTGCAGTAAGAAGTGGTCCACTTCCAGAGGCAGACTGGACATGGGACGCGTTCTTCTTGAATGATCCCGTACGAGGCAAACCTATAGAGGGCATATTCGAGAAAGAACTGGAGGAGCCCAATGTGGGCGATCGTGAATGTGAAGCAGGAGTGGGAGCATGGGCGTCTGTGGCTATTGCTGCAAGATATTGGATGACCTTCTTTGTGCTTTCTGTCTTTCCTGCCCCGGATTCACCCCTGGAAGGGTGTGAGCACTTCTTCTTCTTCAACAGCACAAGAGAGCGTACGTGATAAGGATACTTTGATTCTCTCGTTCATCGCCCATATTAACCCATGCGCGTTCAGCCACTGCGAAGATATGCGGAGGATTCTCATCTCGGCGCTTGGTGCGATACTGTTGGATTATAGCATCGGAGTAGAGTGGCAAGCTCTGGTAGGGATTGATAGCCACCAAGAAGAGGCCAGAATACGTCTAGAGAATGTAGGTGAGGGTGTAGTCAAGGAGCAGAGGCAGTCTTTTCGTACATATATAGATCCTGAGCCGTATCTAAGCCTTAGGTTATGAACAACACTTGCTTCATTGAGAAAGGTTAGGTCTGCGATATCCTCGACACGGTCAAACTTGGGAGGGTTCATCCTATTCAATGTATACAAAGGAACTTGGCGAAACTGCGTTCGCGTTAGCATTGTAAAGGATTCTATGATTAAATTCCAAACGCACATCTCCACCAGCTGCCATTATAACTTCGCCCATATCACCGTCTTCCTTATGAACCCATCCTGCGAGGTAGCCCTCCTTCTCATCAGGAACCCACACCCATTTCTTCTCATTAAATTCTGCTTGAGCTGCAGCTGCCCTAGCTGCCTCTGCACTCTGCGATAATCGAGGCGCGGGCATGTCGTTACAACCGGTCGATGCAACCGTTGGGTTGTTACAACCGGAGATGTTGTGTTATGTGCTATCCAGTCTAAAGAACGCGTGTATCGATCGCTGTCCAGCCGTGGAAGGGAGTTGATAAATCCTTCGTAAGTTCGATAAAGTACAGGCGTGAATTAAGGGATCGTGAACAGCAATGCCGATGTAGTGAGTGGCAAGTATGGAATCGTAATCCAAGTTGACGTGCGTGCGTTATTGTAACCCAACATACCCAAATCGGGGTTAATAAGATTGGGTAGTCGGGATTACGTCATAACTCACGAGGCTACACTGAATGATACACATATAAAATAGAATATTGATATACAGCTACACAAGACCGTTGTTTCCCAGAATAATAGAGCTATGCAGGCTTCTTCTTTGGTTTGAGGCCCTTGATCTTGTTGAGATCCACTACGACCACTTGCCGAGACTCTAACGTGGAACTGAACCGGTCCACTTCCCCATCTCTGAGGTTCTGCCAACGGAGATCGAAGATACCGAATCTGTCTTCTCCAGAGTACCACGACCATTTCTTCGGTCTTCCCTGTAATGAAATGAGAAGGTTGCAGAAATGATACCAAAGAGATAGTTTTACTTCTGCCCACAGGTCAAACATGTGCATCCATCCGTCTCCGCTACCTGTGACAAGCCAATGGCCAGTCAGGTCTGCACTTAAAGTGTAAACGGCTTTCTTGTGGTCCTCGAAAACCTTCAAACAAGCCCCCGTCTCCGTGTCCCACAGACGGGCAGTATTATCAAACGATGACCTATGTCGTGTCAACTCAGAAGGCCACAACGAGTCAGAATCATCAGACTCACGTTGCCAGAAGCTCGTGGCCCCCAGGGGCATTTGGAGCGCACCAAGACGTAGCGCTCACTGCAGCTTTATGACCCTTCAAAATCACACAAGAGTGTGTGTGTTGACTGGATAACCCAGGGACGGGAATAAATGAACTATCTGTATCAGAGATTTCAGGGACCCAAGACTTGTGGCCACTAATATTCCATATTCTTGATGTCGTGTCGTCGGAACACGATGCAAGTCTGGTTGACGAAGGATTTGGTTTAATCTGATTAATCTCCGTACCGTGGCCTCTGAACATTCTTTGTCAGCGAGGTAAAGGCATGTAAAGTTCCAAGACTAACTTGTATGTTTTTATAGGGGTAGTAGTGTTCGTTTTTTGTATATTGATAGTCCCATCGGCTCCGCAACTCGCAAACGTCTCTTCGCTGAGCCAAACAACATCTAGACAGCAATCTAGAGATAGAAGCTTTACTTTAGTACAAGTCAGATGAGGGTGTGCTATCTTCTACAATACCTGTATGGTTTTTGTAGTGCAAGAACGCCCTCCAGTTTGACGGGTTTTCAGACGACACATCCCAGAGACACGACGTATTATCTAGACTAGCCGTCACCAACCAGTTCCCGTTTGCAGAGTAGCGTGTGGTGAATAACGGTCCCTGCGAATCATTCAATAAGGAAAGCAAATCAGGGAACAACCAAAATCCCCTACTGAATGATGGGCATTTGAAAAAGCAATGGTTCCTTCCGGCCGGCATATTCGAAGAACACCATCATACGATCCTACAGCAAGATAGTTTCCGGTGTTATTCCAATGCAGAGAGGTGAGATCACCAGCGTCGGATTTTGAAAAGCTTTCAATCGAGATGGGAGGACCCGGTCTGGAGATGCCATCGGTGGGTACATTCCATATCTTTACAACACCGTCCTTCGACCTACAGATTTGAAAATTAGATACATATCCGGACCTCCAGACCACAAGGACCAGACGGACCCAGTAGCAAGCATATAGGGCTTCACAGGATTCCAAGCTGCAACGAAAACCTTGCGACCGCCCAGTCAATGCCTTACACCCACGACCACTGCTAAAACGTATAGTTACTTCAGTTTTATGTCCGGTGAAAACAGTAACAGCTTGAGGTTCGTTGTCATCTTCTAAATATTTTCATTCATTCATATGTGTACTAAAGAGCCAAAACAGGTCACGAACTAGGGACAGAGTCTACAGTCATTGAATTATTGTCATGTTTCGCCCGCTTCTCAACGAGGGCTTCTTCATTTGGACCGAGTTTTCGTTTCTCTGATGTTCCATTGGCTCTGGAGGTTGATTGAATAGGGATGGGAAGTTGAATTTGAGAGCTACTTGATTCAAAGAGGCAAGAATGTCGTTCCAAGAGGGAAAATGGGGCGACACATTTTCGTTCCGACCGTTCATCTTTATAGTGGGCCTCAACTTCGGTATAGAGCAGAGCACGGTACAGTAGATCTAAGAGTTCTCCTCGAGGAACGTGCTTTCCAAAATAGGGAGAGGCTTCCAGTATTGTTTCTTTTCGAAAACTGAAGGCAGAATGGTAGAATCCTAGAGAGTAGCTGATGAACTTGCTCGATTCTTGTCGCATCGTTAACCGTACACACCTGAGTCCATGAGATACGAATGAATAAGACAGTTCACTTCCTCAGAAGTTACTACAATCCGCTCCCTGTTGGGTCCAGTGGCCATGTTGAGGGTGGGATATCGCGCAAGGTAAGGCGTGATGGCAGGTCGGTAAGTACTTTGTTGGGAGTGTTTATCCTTGTATATTATCTGAGACTAGCCGCGGCCCGGTTTCTCATGGCTGATTATTTCGGGACCCACCAAGGACCCACAGACTTGCCACACACACTGCACTACCCACATGGGTCTTGTTTGAGTCTTGACGAACATGTTACACAATAACAGTGTGGTTATTTCTATAAAATACTATGTAAGAGGATGAATGGTATGTTTAGGTCTAGACCAAGTTTCTCGTCTATATATAAATGAGAGGCAGAGTAGATGGCAAAGAGAGTTCATGTGTGTGTGCAAATGAGTGTCCTTCGAGCGAGAAGAGTATATTTAAATACCACCAACGATGTAAGTAGAACCCGGGGAAACAAACGCACATAGATACATTTACACAGCGTCACAAAACATAAAAATGAAGGTCAGATGCGAGGAAACCCTTGCATTCGTACTGGTCATGAGAGTTGGTGAGGAGGCGAAGTGAGACTTCTCATTGGCCGTTTACGACTGAGGCCTGATCCCCTCGGCTCTCCTGGTGATTTCATGACTACATCAGGAGGAGGAAGGAAATATGGTGCTTCGTATGGTTGTGTGCGTATTCTGGGTTGCGAATCTTTCTTCTTCTCGCTGATGCAAAACGTAGATGGATGCATTAGTTTGGGTGTGACTGTAGGGTTTATTAGTAGCTTAATATTAGCAGGAGGTACATGTCTAAGCTCACGTTCCCCTGGAACACTTGTTGATTTCCGAACTGCCTTGGGTTTGAGAAGCGTCCGAGATGGACAAAACCCAGGAGCGAGAGAATTAGAAGAGGAAGTTGTACCACTCAGACGGCGCTTATTCTTGTCGGACGGGGTAGGCCGAATGTCATCCTCAATAGGGGATGAGACCAATGGTCCACCGAAAAAGGAAGAGGACGAGGATAGCTTCAGTGGGCGAAGACCTTTCCGTCGGTGCTTCATGCCGACGGCCGCGCTGCTCAGATCCAACGGTCTGGGGATAGATCCTTCAGGCGAGTCCTCAGATGGGCGAGAGATTGTGATCAATGTTTGCTCGAGTGTCGTACGGGGACTGGGGATGGAAGAAACACTGGTGGTAGATGAATCATTGGATTGCGTTGATAGCTGAGAAGATGCAGATGCGGCGCTAATGCGTTTAGCACTGGTTTCATCGTTACCTCCATGTCGTTTCTTGCGCCGAAGGTCTTGGACAATGGATGGATCATGCACGGAAATGCCACAAGTCTGTATGAATGCAGTGAACAATGTGGATAGTAGGCTCTAAGTGAAGGAATGAGATTTGAACCATAAAGACAGCACCTGGAAGAAATAGTCTTACCAAGGAGAATCCAATCAACGCGAGAAAGGCACTCGCGGATCGTACAAGAGCGCCCTGAGCAGGGGAGTTCATGCTCATGGTCAGATTATGAAGGAGGTAAACAAGGAAAGGAAGGCAGTAATGGCAGCTTTGCGCTGTTGACACACAATTTGAACCTATGCGCCTGGTTCGAGGCAGGGTACGTATGAACTCGGCAGATTTAGTACGGAAATAGCAAGGAATGGGGCGGGCGTCCAATAAAAAAGGAGTGTGCTGCACGTTATACAACAGGGAGATCGTGAGTTCAAAAGAGTGGATGATGGGCGAACGAGAGGAATGAAAGACCCATTTTGCATTCCAAGCATCAAAGATACTCGCCGGCTAGTCAGAGGTATGTTGTCAAGTAGTACGTATCATATGCATGCGAGGACCATTGACTGATCGGAAATTGAGAGGCATTGCTAATTTGTTGCTGATGCACACGGAAAACGATTTGAATTCTGAAAGCGTTGTAGCATTCTACAATATAAAGGCTCCAAATTGAATTCGATCAGATTGAGATGTTTGCGAGAGTGAAAGGACTTCATCTATTTGTCGAGATGGGATTCGCTCATCCGCGTTCACCATGAACACTGACGTAATCATCATTAGGAGTCTTGTTTTGAGCACTGAGGCTCAGTGCACACTCTTCTCATGGCATTTTCCAGCCTCGTTGAGCCAATCACTATCAAGACCCTAGTAGTAGTCTTTTGCAGTCAGCGACACTGTCCGACAATAACAGTTCTAGCTCTTCGCTGCAGACTGCTACAAAATCTGGCAATTATATGAGAAATGGACTTGTGTATCATTCTACATAAGTGAACGATTATCTTCACTGTATCGTTGAGTTTGGTTTTCGAGACTAGTGTATCATAGTGTATGAGACATAGTGAGGCTCGTATTCGACGGTCGTGTAACCATGGAGCACAGTCGCAACACCACACAAGTCAATGGGATTCTGGGCGTGCCACGAATCACTGCAATATTTTGCATGTAATTCCTTGACGACTGGAAAACGGCAATATATACCAGTACATGTGAATACTGTAACAGTTAAAAAGAGCTGATTCAACCCCGAAGACGGTAGGAGGGAATCTCAAGTCAGGGTGGGCGACTTATACCATTCTCGAAAAACTATAGCACTCGCAACTTCTCTACCTTCAAAAAGTTGTATCGAGCTAGTCTTTCTGGTGAGTACTTCATGCTCGTATTGCTGGTCTCAAGAAGAACACGGCTAGAAAAGAATACCATTATACTTACAATCTGCTGTTGATTGTGATTTCCGTGGTGAGTTGGGCAGAGCAAGAAATGACGAGCTGCGGAAAGTCGGATGCGTAGTCCGTCGCGAACACCTTCCGCAGTCAAAGTAGTCTTTGCGACGTGCGAAAGCGATCCAATGAAGCTGGCAGCACTATGATCTATCCCAGTCGTTGAATTATCATTGTAGTTTTTGACTAAAGCCATCTCTAAAACAATTGCAAGAGGTGGGACTTGAACGAATTACTTCTGAGAACGTAATGTCATGGACGATCGGGGATGGGTTACCAGGCCCATTGCCGAGAAGGAGGCTGTGCCCACACCGCCCACAGATCGAAAAGGTATTCATCTCTCTTGCATTCAAACCTCCAACCGTTTCTCCTTTTTCTTAATTCTCCCTTCTTTTCACCTACTGTTTCTTTTTAGGGGCCGATAAATTTACATCCCCAGCTTTCGATTTCGTTCGACCATGGGGATCATACGGCCAGCTACACCAGGGTTTCTTGCCACCCTTACTGCGACGATCTTGCTCGCAATTGTGGTCCTCTGTGTACCCTATATCAAGTCTGTATACTTCTTGAAGGCCAGCATATCAGTTTCCAATATCAATGGATCCATAACTTTCGGAACGTTGGGCTACTGTTTAGAGCTGTCAAATGGTACTACATGTTCAACTCCATCAGTGGGTTATGAACTAGGTATGTCACGTCCGCCCTTGCGAGCAAGGATAATCCATCTGATCCTCTATTCCTTGTCTAGATGTCAATAGCCTCCTAGGAAATTCACTCCCAGTTGAAATTCCCACCGTCGTCGTCAAGTGGATCACATATGNCCTTGTACTGCACATTGTTGCATTGGGCCTCTCTGCCGGCTCAGCGGTATTCGGATTACTGGCTCACGTCCGTGAGATGTCCATGGCCTGTTGCAGCACTTTCGTCTCGGGATTCGCAGCCGTAGTCGCCCTTCTTGCATTTATTTTCGACCTCGTCTTGTTTTTTGTCGCCAAGGCAAGAATCAACAGTGTAGGATCCGCACAGATAGGGAGTGCCGTATGGCTTACGCTTGCAGCTTGGGTTCTACTATTCTTCAGTGGATGTTTCTATACCCTCGGAAGATGCTGCATAACCAAGCGAAAGCCAAGAGGCGATTGGAATAACAAGGCCAACAACAACAATCTAGAGTCCAACAATAACACCAACTATGCCGAACAAATGCGCCTAGATGCAGTGAAGGCAGAGGCGGACAGGAAAGCGAACGCCTCCAAAGCCGAAGTTGGCCTACCTGCTTTTTATGAGACACAGCCATTGACAGGTCGTGTGGACGGAAACAGTGTATATTTGGGCGACTACAATGACAATAGCCCTCCTGCTTCTCCCACCAAGAGCCACGGCGGTCGTTCCGCCGCTACTGGTGCTCACAGCGGCTACGTACAAGCACCATCTGGAACAAGGGCCGTAGACGAATACTACAATCCTACCCAGGCCGCCAATACTTCGACCGCTTACCCTCCTCATCCCCAACCTCGGAGACAAGGGAGCTCAAACACATACGCTTCCAGCTATAACTACTCGGCGTCGACGAGTCCTGCCCCGGTACCTGCGGTGCCCACACAGTACATGGCTGACCCGTATAGGACCGGCACTCCTGGCCAACAGTATGGTCATGGTGCGGCTGGAACAACATGTAAGGCATAGTTTATCAAGTCGACCTCTACTTACATACTAAACTCCATACCTAGATCATTCTGCTGCTTCTCAGCACCAGCAATATCCCACATCGTACTCCCAATATGATTATCAACAGCAGCAGCAGCCTCAGCGCCAGGGATCATATGCAGATCCTTACGGTGCAGCTATGCCCAGTAGCCCTGTTCAGCCAACGGGCTATTCTACCGGGGCAACGTCGTATTTCACGGCAACAAGTATTGCGCAGCCCCAGCCACACGCAGAACGAGCTTACACACTGGGTGGCGATGGCTATGGTGCAAACTCTGTACCTCCACTGCCTGAACATGCTTCACAAGTCGGAGGGACTTCTGCGTTCATGCCCTTCGCCAACAATGATGTTTCCCGACAGTCCCCGTCTCCTCATGTGAATACGACGGCACCAATGCGAGTCCGATCGCCTCAGGAATACGAGGATAGTCCACCCGGATACGATGCAGGAACATCAACTGTGCAAGGTAGCTGGGGAAAGAGTTAGTCAAACCAGAAGGGATTTGTATGTGTACATCGTAATCTGCCTCTTTGTTACGACGGCGACGACATAATTTATTAGCCATGGACATTTACTGTTTTTCGTCTACCTGTTTTTCTTGGCGATTTTACATTGGACTTGACTGCATGTCAATTGATAAGAAACGGTGTGATAAGACTCTAGGAGGGCTTTCGGAAATATGTTGTATCGATCGAAATTTTCCAAATCCATCCTCATAAGACCGAGGTNAAAACATAATGTGCTCTGACTCCTCATCTCGAAGTCCCAATTTTTACGAACTTCTCTCTGTTTCTACAGATGCATCTGCCCAGGAGATAAAAACTGCATATCACCGTACCCTTCTTTCTTCTCATCCAGACAAGAACTCGCCTACCGCCGAAGGGCTTGCTGCAATAGACACCATAAAAGATGCTTACAGAACTCTTTCATCGCCAGAAGATCGTGCGCAATACGATGCGAAATTGAATCAAACGAGATATCAGAAAGGTCCTAGACCGGCACAAGTGATATCTATCGAAGAATTTGAAGAAGATCCTGCCTCGGATGATGATCTTTGGCGCTACCCCTGTCGATGTGGTGGATGCTACGTAGTCACTGGACAAGACCTGGATGAGGGGAAACATCTAGTGTCTTGCGGCAGTTGCTCGGAAGTTGTGTGGATTGGCTATGAACTAACGGAGGACGGTGATTAATGCTGTTATTCCCATCCAAAGTATGGACTTTCTTTGTGGTGTTCTATGTATTTTACGGCCTTACACAAATATGCCTTTCTAGCTGCGTTGCTTGGTATTAACACGTTGATTGTGCTCTATGGGATTCTTAGTTCGTACATCTTCGTTTCATCTGTGCTCCTTGTAGCTAGGCGAGTACTTGAGCGCCGAAGGTCAACATACAAGCCTGTAACTCGCCTCAGTACAGCATGGTCAACTAGCAAACAAAGTATGGAAGGAGGGGGTTCTGGGTCCTCCGTATGAGTTTACTGGGTTCAAAATGATGTTACATTCACAGAGCTGGTAACACTCTCGGGGAAGTGGTGTTATATAACCCCCCGAATTAAAATAATTACTATATGCTGCTTCTATGTAAGTAAGTGCCGTATAAAACCGTTACTGTGTGGATGGGATTACTATGCTGGAAACCACTTGCAAAAGACCGGATGATGATAACAATAGATGGAGATGAGAGTTCTGAAAGATAAACGTCAGAATGCAACCGAGAATGCGCGTAGAGAAGCTTACAAAAATGTAAAAGATGATACACATGTGACAGATTAAATTACTTGCGACGCACTAGCCGCCCTCTTACTATCCACCCTCTCCGGGGTCCCGCTCGGCTTCCCACCAATTCCAAGGTCCCCATATTTCGCGTCCTTGCGAGTTTGTCTGACAACCTCCTGAGGTACTGGAGGAGCCGCAAAATATGGGTATTCATATGGTTGAGTGCGAGGTACAGTTCTCTGTGATGATGGGGGTACACTCGCAGTAGCAGGTGCAGGAGCGGATTTCCGTCTGTTGCTTTTTGACGAGCGAAGAAGATGGAAAGCGTGATGTCGTTGCTGGGAGGAGGTAGGGAAATCCACGGTAGAGGTCCGCCCTGGAACGGAAGTCGTCCGCTGATGATGCGGGCAAAACGCGAAGGATGAGCCAGAAGACGATGAAGAGGGTCGCTTCGATCTCGACCCTTTGACGGGAGGCAAAGAGTTCGTCGGCATTGTCTCAGCTCGATGCATCTCCATTCCTTCGGGAGAGCTTGTTCTAAGTATCGTTGGATCTTCGGATTCTTCCAGGACCGGTCAGTAAACTGCAGAATAACTAGGTCACACGGATAACTCACGAGGGGTAGCGGGGCGGCCCTCTGAATCAGTGGGAGCAAATGAAACACCATCCGAAGTCCTACCTCTGCGGCCTTTCCCTAGAAGCTTCGACAGACGCAGAACAGGTCGGTTAGATGTCCGACGGGAAGTAGAGTTATCGGAGTCAACAGCAGACCCTTCTACTGAGTCGACAGGAGATAGAGGTCTCGGTTGCACTTTCGGTGGTGTGCACATAGATACAAGCGTTGAAGAAGATGATCGCGGACTGGTGTCCGAGGTGGGCGGTTCAGCACCAAGGGTTTAGTGGATGGACCCGCTACTAGTGTATGTCGTTTGACTTTGTCAAAGGTCTCCTTCTCCAAGACTATGTGAGTTTCTTTGGATTCCTGGGTGCCTTCTGCGAACTGGACGTGTCGCGAAGTGGGTGGCGCCTCAACCGTTACAGGCGTAAGAACCACCGGAGATGGAATCGCTTTCATTGGGTTGTGTGTTTGTGAGGTTTCCCTATTCGAAGGGGTAGAGCGTCGACGATCTTTCCTTGAATGGTTTTTCAGCATAGATGTTGGCAGTGGTAGTGGCGTTTCTGGTTGATTGCCTGGAACGAGCCATACAATCCAGAGCGCAACAAGACTCTGGATAATCGGCTGTTAGTATAGTTCATCGAGAGAGATTTTCTGAACGCACCAATCCGAACCCTACCGAACTCAGAGCGCCGGCAGCTAATGTTACATAGAAAGGCGGTGGATTTCGTTGATTCGTGGGCGGCATGTCCTTGCTGTTGAAAGAGCCAGGGGAGACAGCAACAGAGGGGAGAGGTAGAAATAGAGAGTCGTAAATCGTAACACAAAGGTGCATAATCCGACCGGCCCCGTCTGACACAGAGGAATCGCAAATCGGGACAAGGGGCGGAGTGGATGCGGATCGTACAGTGGCAAGTGAAGTAGATTTATAACTGGCCACTAGAAAATCAAAAGAGAAAAGAAAGTTGCATCGGATGTTGGTTATAACTTATTTTTTTCGTCTGGCGTTCGTGATGGACCGCTAGAGAAACGGCAACCCACCATTGCTAGACGTGGTCTTCATATAAGGCCAATCGAAATGAGACCACTTTGCGCGTAAGCGCTCGTGCGTGGTTGTTCGGCATCCCCATTTAGGACTACGCCGTCATAGACTTCGAGACCGAGAATGGTCTGGTTCAACCCTGTTCTACCCATCTATCATACTTGTAATCGGCTGATTTTTATTCGCATTCGTTGTATTTTCCTTTTCTTTGAAGAACTAGCCGTAGAGCTTCAGAGAGGTCGTAAAATCGCTACTTGTTATAGTCGCGTGATTCTTTAGTACAGAGTGCAGATCCATAAGATCATATTCTTAAAATGGAATTCGTAATAAATGAAGCGTAAGCAATGTTAATGACCGGTGAGAACTGTTCCGCCACAAAAAATACTCTCCGTTGTTTCCGTCGGACGAGGCTCACAAATCAATCCCGACGGCTGGGGGGAGCTCGTGTTAGGGTCGTTCCACTCGATGAAAACAAAACATATACCCACTGATCGATCCAATAACACCTGAGTTACAGATCGTAAACTAATCAGCTTACAACAATGCGAGATCGGGGTCACGGTTGCTCACCTTCCGGCCAATCATCGTGAATAGACGCAATGCTTCAAAAGGATGAGAGAGACGAAATCGATATAATGGAAAAATGCTTACTCTACGATAGCGTTATAGCCACCCTTGTTCGCAGCGTTATACGCACTGTCATCTCTGTTCAGCAGACGTGTATGGGTGTTGGTATTGTATGGGTCCGTCATTGCAACAACATCGGTCCACCTATCGGTGAAGAATAATTGACCAACATGAGCAGTCGGTGATGACAAGCTATCTCCAGAATGTATTGCGATATTGAAGTGGTTAGCCGAATCCGAGGTGAACCCAGGGAATATGGTCTGGAATTCAGCAACACCATTAGATCCGGTGGGGGATGCGCCACGAAGGAAAGATCCATAGTTTCCTTGAGCGTTTGCTGATATTTTACGAAGGTCAGCTGTGAGCACTTGCTGTGAGTCACTAAGAAGCTTACGGGACCAAACTTCCACCATTACATTGGGAGTAGCGGAGCAGCTAGATACATCGACAACTGTGATCTGGAGCGTCACAGCAACACCCCTAACATTACAGAGCGTTCAGAAAGAAGTAGAAATAATATATAAATATACGATGCATACAATTGACCATCAGTGACATCCCTGCGGATAGGCTAACAGAGTCTCAGTGAGGGACACGAAAACTGAGAGATAGATATACAGGGATGGCATAGTTTTCTGCAAGCTACGTCATGGTGAGGCCTTCGAATTTGGGATCCAAGCTTGCCTTTTTCTACTTCAGGTGACAGAACACAAGCAAGCTGGCGTTAGTATACGATGTTCAGAGCGACGCATCTCAAGGTCTAGGTACTTCTGTAGCTCACATGTTGAACTCGAGATTGCAGAGGAACTGCGGGGAGAGCTACCTCATCCTAGTCAACGCACATAGAAGGAAAGAGGGCGCCGCGATATATTTACCAACAATAGCACCACACAGCGTCATTAGTGAAACGATATTGAACAGCATAGTTGTCCACAGAGAAGAAGTCAAAAAAGAGGAGGATCCCAAGTCTTAGAAGAGCACTTCGATGAGTTTTATGTATCGTATTCACAGTCCAGAATCATGAGGGCTCTTGTCCAGTGCTATTACGAAGCTTAGCTGGCAGTCCTAAAAATACAGCCCACGGCGAATTAACATCACACAAGACGGAGGCCAAATACAGATGCAGAGTGGTTAATTGCGCGTTCCAGCAGAGGAGAACCATGATGGATTTTCGACATACCACAGAAGTATCTGGGCGTGGGGAAGACGGTTCCTTTGAGGGAAAGAAGCGTGTGCTCAAAAGCTGCTGTAGCCCTCAGGAACAGGACGTTACCGCTGGCAGATGGATCCTGTAATTATTGAGCTTCGATATCATACATCTACACATCTACAGAGACATGAGACCTCTTGCGGGCAAAACAGAAGTCGAAAGGAAGTTCCGATAGATGAATGGTCATACTCATCGATGAGGCCGTAAGGAAAAGTGGGGTGTAAACGAGTGAAACTAACTTCAAAATACAGAACACTGTTGGTAGTAGACGGTAAGTACCAGTGGGAAACGAACAGTGAGCGTGGGAAAATGAGACTACGGTGGATCCGGATTCCGGACCGACTTGCTACTGTACACTCATGCTCCTGCTGTTCACTTCACGTTTCTTTGCTCATTGTGGCAGAGATAATGACATGAACCCAGTATAGGCGCTGGAAGCACAGTCGGATGCTGATAAAGTCGCTAGGGGTCTCTTCCAATTCAGGTACTCTTACGATATTCAAGGTAGTCGACTGGATACACACCGTCGCGAAAAGTCTCATCTGGCATACAAGGCTTGGATATCGTTCCTGCAATTATGGACGAGCCAGACGAGTTTGATACTATGGATGACTTTTCTTCCATGCCAATAGAAGAGCTTAAGCGCTTGGATGATGCCGTTGTGGCTCAGTTTGCTCAGTTAGCAAATACATCTCCGATTTCTCCTGGCGGCCGCCCAACAGTGGAAGTAACTCAGGATGCCGAAGATATAGTAGAATCGTCTCAATCCTCTCCAGTGAAAAAAAAGGATCATGAAGAGCGTAACTCGTCCAAGCCGAGAAGTCCTCTACAACGCTTTCGCAAAAGTGATATTCTCTATGTAACTGATATTGCATCTCCGGCTTGGTAAGAATTTCTAGACATGCCCCGATCCTTGCGATTAATCTCACTCTAGGTGTGAGGTCCAGTTCGAGTACGGATTATATGGGAAGAGATCCAGAAAATTGGAAGATAGACCAAAAACGTTTGTCTCACGAGATGGCCAAAAGATCTCCGTGGAGACCAAAGTAGCAGAAAGGAATGAAGCTATCCTTGAGAAAGGAACTGTACGCGCTCAAGTTTCCTTCCGTAGCCTTCTCACCATAACGTCTTCCCAGTCTGTTCATAAGAAACTAGAACGTGAAATAATGCCAGAGGAAATTGTTGTTGATATCACCAGAAAAGAAGAACGCTGGGGACTACGGTTAGTCTTGTCTTCGCCAGGGCTTGCATCCGCGGGGGTTACATGTTTCCCTATAGGTTGGTAAATATGATAATATGTCTTCAAACCGCCTGGGACATTGGAAGAGCGGTTCGTGGAATTTGATTGGGATGAAGCTACATTTTTCTCACAAACGAGCAGCGCGAAATGCCTGTTTTTGGGTTTATCCATGACCAAGTGATAGTTGGAACTATTGTCGGTCTTCTGTTTATCGCCACGACTGCATTTTGCTAAACCTGTGACAGGACGAGCTAGCTCTGGATCCTTTGAAAGGAGGCCTCATCAGTAAGCGGCCACCCACATCTCTTCCTGGGACTCCTCAAAAGCCGAAACGGAGCAAACCAAATACGAAGGCAGACATGCCTCATCCTGCTTCACAACCGTCTCAAAACTCTACGTCTTCACTGAGTCAAACAAAATTGAATCACTACTTCGAACAAACTGGATTTCGACTTCGTCTCAGTGATACAAAGACGAGGTCTTCCAAGTCAATTCCCTCCAAGGAGGACGCTTTACCAGCACGCATCCAACTTATGCTATACCGCCGTCTGCTGAACGATCTGCTCGACACGGGAACGCCCTTCGATTTCGAAGGTCTATGGAAGAGACTCGAGCTTGATTCACAGGCATCCTTTTCGAGGGCCTTTCTCCAAAATATTCAACTTGAACCAATGTCCCATATCCGCTGCTTAGCAGACCTATGTAGGATGTGGCAGAACGTGATCTTGGCTCTAAACATCAAGGGAGTCGACAGAATCCTACAGATTGTGTATCGATCGCGTGAAAGTACCCAGTATAAACCAAAACCTGGTGTTAGTAGGACTCCGTATCTCCGACCTACTCAAGAAGAGCAAGACCTTGCTAGGGCTATCGAGGCTAGCCTCACTGACCTCGGTCGGGGACTGTCTGAAAAAGAGACGGCATATACTCAAACCGCGACCTTACCTCAAGACGACCCAACTACATCAGTTGAAACGCTCGGTTCTACGTCTATCTCGACTGCAATTCAAGGAGTCAGCGCATCGAAGTCCGATATCAACCAAGGTACTCCCTTGAACCGATTACATGTATTCCCTATTCTGAGGATTGTTTGATACATCATGAAGCTTCTGGGTCCAACTCTGGTTCCGACGATGACACGACAGCCTTATCTGCGAAGATCATTGGTACGACTCGATTTCCAGCAGATGATAGCTTCCTGGATACTTGGTTGTATGATATTTTGCTCTGGTGGAATGGGAAACGTCGTCCAAAAGGGATTGCAATTCACCAAACGAACCGATGCAAGTACGCCGCTTCTTTAGGCACTACTCACATTCCAGTATTGACCTGTTTTAGCTCTTGCGAGTTTAGTGCAGATTGTGAATGGCGACAAGAAAAGGCCATGGAAATATCTGCAAGGAGAAAGGAGAATGGAACACCGATCCCCATTACAATCTCGTCTAGCGTTCCCTTTAAATAGTATTTGTTACATCCGTCGCAGACAGAGAGGCAGCCAAGAAGCAGTTACCTCTTCGGAATACAAAGCAGACACAATCTCAAACATGGAGGATAGTTAAAATCATGGTTTATTAAATAAAATTATTACCATGGGAACTCAGGATTTCACTTCCGTACCTACTTCCGCCGTATCCGGTAATTATTTACCATTGACTCCTTCATTGGAAACTTTGACCATCGGCGCACACATTCCTTCCCTTTCTTTTTCTTATACTTACTTTTAGCCAATTTTGGGTACGAATAGGTCAAGATTTCTCCTGAATCCCTGCAGACGTCGCGCTCTTCACTGCAACATAACTCAATCATAGTTTTGTAACTTTACTCATATCTATCGCGACCCGTAACCCCTACGCAAGAATGGATTCCGACTGGCAAGACTTCTTGCATTGGTCGTTTCGAGGGTCCCATGTTCTTGTTTCTGCAGTCCGAGTGGACTCTTTTGGAGGATTTTTGACTGGATGTTTGTTAGCCATCTTCATTTGCTGGTCGGAACGGTCAGTGTCCCCAAACCTCACGCGAAGCGCGTCGGATGTCTGATACCATTTGTCCATCTATAAAATGCGCATAGGCTCGTGACATTCACACTAGAAAAACGCTGGACCCCCAATTTCGTGGGCTATTCACGGTGGCGGAACGCACTCTGGAGGTCATTTCTTTACTGGATTGCCACATTTCTACGATTGTGCGTGAGACTTACTTGGACCTCCGCTTCGGGTTTCTGAGGCGGTTATAATACAGAGGGTATATGTTGGCTGCAATGTCTTTCCACGCTGGGTGAGTTTATCCCCCACCATTCTTCCCAGCTGCACATGTTTAAAGTGAAGTGTAGGTTGGTCCTGGTTACAGTGAGCCCTGCCTCGTTAACTTCATACCTTTGGAGTCTTCTGAACCTACTTTAGGTGACAGCACTGGCTATTGCTCAATTAATTATTGAGTTGCACAACCACAAACCCGCACCACCCCATCTCCAAAAGCAAAAGCAGTACGTGTTTTAAATTTCTGGTATCTATGCGGTTCCCTCATTCGTCTCAGCATCTCTTTCTCTGGCATGGACGCAGAAGAACCTCTTCTTCAACAAGAGGAAGAGCACAGGACTCCAGAGCGTTCGCATCCGATGCTTCCATACACACGGCCCCGTTCCAAGTCAAAGCCCGACGACATCTTTATCCACCCCAACCTGTCTAACATCGCCCGAGCAGATGCTGTCGCACTCGAACTCGGACTGTCTGGGAACACTGACAGAGTCAGTGGAAGCCATTATCCTAAAGATAAAGAATCAACATGGCAGACTGGACAGGGTCGCGATAAAGCGAGGGCGCTACTGGGAGCTCCAGAATCTGACTCTCGTTTCGGTCTGGGATTCGATTCCGACCTAGAATCTCCAGAACCGTATAGTAGTCAAAGCAGTCACCCATAACAACATAGAATCCAATATATATATGTATATGTCATTTAAGAAGCAGTGGACGCTATGTATGGAATGTGGCGACGATGTAGAAACTAAAGTCTACGTTTATCAATAATTAAATCCTAGTTATTACGATACTAAATGCGGTGTACATGATTATCCAAAGCATGCTCGAGAAACAGAGAAAGCAAAATAGACGTGTTTTATCACGTTCGACCTGTGCCGCCACTCACCAGNCCTGCCCGCTTCGCAACGAACCCTCCTCGTTTGGGCGTCGGATGCCTAGGTATTTCGGTCTCGGCTTTCCGCTGCCACTGGTCAATGAGCTTCCCGACACCTTGATATGGTCGCTCAGGAGATGACGATCTATTCTCGGTTCGTGGGGCTTCATCTATCGCTGGAGCTGACGCAGGGAAAACAGAAGCACTCGTCGTTTCTGGCTTGGTCGACATTCGTCGTGGACGGGGTACAACGGTGTGTTCTTCAGCTTGTTCACGGATTTCTTCTGCACTGAGTGGGGATGGACGTAATGGTCCTGAAGAAGAGGCCCTGGATACGCCACCAGGCGATACCCGACGAGGGGTCTCTCTGCCAGTGAGATCAGAAGGCATGGCCATCCCAATACGACCGTTCAATTTGGAGACAACGGGGGAGGAAGTCTGAACTCGACTTGGTCGCCCACTCTCGATCGGCATATTTAGGGAAGAGACCTTGAGTGGAGCGGGTGATGCCGGACGACCTTTAGAAAACGAATCGATAGCCTCGTATCGTTGCACCATGTCTGTAATGGAGGACCTTCGTACATTCTCTCTGGGTCTGTAATCATCAGGAGGGGCAAGCCCAGCAGATAGTGGGGCGTCAGGAGATTTGACACTAGGGAAAGTAAACATGGACTGAGGCCGGGAACGGCCAGAAGAGATCGGGGTCGTTGGAGAGACGCCCGGTTTGGGTGTGGCACGATTAGGGCTCGGTGGGGCTGCAGTACCTGTCGGTGTTCTCAATACTGAGGATGCTGAAGGGAATTTGGTCTTTGTATTTGTTGAAATGGCCGGGAGGGCATTAGATCTCCTCTTCACATTGTCAGATGCCTTTGGCGTAGAGTCCATAGTAGTCGAGCCAAGTCCGCCGCCCCATAGGTCGACGAGATCGTGCACCGAGCTTTGCCTTCCCTTTCGACGCGGTCTCTTGGAATCAAGGTTCTTCTGGGGAGAGGGGAAATATCCACCGACTTCCTCAGGGCCCTCGTCCCCGCTGGATGATAATTCATGATCTATGGATTTAGCTGCAGTTCTTATAGGACTCCAATTGTCTATTAGCTTCTCATTGGAATCAGAGTGATTAGACGTTGCGGCATCAACAGGAGGGAAATCTCGAGTGAATTTCGCTATCGTCGGTGATTCAGTCTGAGGAGAAGGCATTGGAGAAGATGATGCGACGTGACCCTGCAGAGCAGTAATGGCTTCTTGGATAGGCACAGAACTTTTCTCGATGTAAGAGGCCCTCTTGCTTGGGGAATCACGCAACACGGGCTTCTCGTTCTTAGTAGAACGGGTATCCGAGATCTGTGAACTGTGCTGTATATCATTGCTGTCGTCACCAGTAAGCCAATCTCTGTTCGACTGGGAGGCCCCAGGCCTGGGAGGTAGCCTGGGGGTGACACCACTGCCAGAGGCATGCGAATTGGATGAGGTGGATGGTAATGAATTATTGCCAGCTGGATCGTCGCTTCCAAAGAGCGGAGATGCCTGTTTGACTGACACAGAACTTCTGTGTTTTCGCGTCAGAGAAGGCCGCGAGGGAGTACCAGAGGATTTGCCAGGTGCTGGCACGGACGGTGCCACATCTTTACGAGGTTCCTTCATCGCCACACCAGTCACTTGCTCCGAACGTGAAGGGCGAGATGGGAGTTCTGGGGGCCGCAGCACATTGGCTTGGGCAGGATGTCTGACAGAAGTCAACCGGGACTGAGTATTCTGAGTACTACTTGTACTTGACATTGGTCCAGACGGATCAGCAAACTGAGCATCAAGCTGTTCAACAGACGGAAATCTCAAGTCGACATCAGTCTGGCCAGTTTTGCTTGACTTTGCAGGGGGTTGCGAACTCCAAGATGAACCAGAGACAGATGAGTGGATGGGAGGTATAGCTGGTGTCAGGATTGGTGTCGACGCCTGGGATATGTGCATAGGACGAGGTGATGGGGTAGGGCGAGAGTTGTTGTTAGTCGAACTCAGCATGGCAAGGCCGGTTCGTAATTTCCTCGCTTCTCCCAGAGTTGGCGGTGGTTTATCAGAGGAACTGATGAGTCCGAGTCCATCAAAAGCGTCCCGCTTCCCCCCTATACCTGCGCGGTGACCTGATGATATATTCGTGGCGGCCTTGGGAGTGCTAGGCTGCTTCCCTGGTTTCCCTTCATACTCTCCCCATAGCTTCTCCGCGAAGTCATCGCCAAATCCAACATTACCCGTTCCAAGAGGTTTCCCTGTGTCCCGTACAGGTGCATCTACAGCCCATGCATCATCCAATAAATCCTTGGGTTTTGCTGCCACCGGAGTACCCGTAGTGGTTGCCTTCCACCCATTCCCGCTTTCTGCATCAAATCCGGAATCTAACCAATTCTTCGTCTCTTTTTGTGGACTAGCAGGTCTAGAGGTGGAGTGCTCCTTCGCAGGCCTGCCTCTTCTCATGGGCTCGATAGCTTCAAGGACTTTCTCTCGTGCTTGGACACCGGCGTTCTTGGACGGTGAAATCGAGAGGGGCATAGGCGACTTGGAAGTGGTAGTTCGGTATCCCGTCTGGTCTACTGAGTGAGAATTAGAAGAAGGAGGTCGAGGGGATAGCGGTTGAGCCAGAGGGATATTATAGTGAAACTGTGATGTCGTCCCACGAAGCCGATGTACGTTCTTCAATAGTTCAAACACCGAAGGTCGTTGTGTCCCATGCTCACGCAACATCGAACCTGGTCACGAATATGAGATGAAAGCTCAATATTAGAAACAATCACATTCACCAATTAATGCGTTCATTTGAGGGGAATATACTGGATAAGGAGGTGTTCGATATTGCACGTTGAGGATGGCCAATGGACCATGTTCTTCGAACGGGGTTGTGTAATAACACAACTTGTAAAGAAGAACACCCAATGCCCATACATCACTCTTCTCATCGACAGGCCGTCTCTGAAAGAGATCGATCATCTCCGGAGCACGATACTGCAAAGTTGTATGTCGATTGAGATCTGCTTCAAGAGCTCGTATCTCCTGCGTGTTGGTAGGGGGTTTCGATACTGCGCTAGCTGATCCGAAGTCGCAGAGTTTGAATGAGGTCGGACTGGATTGTAGAATGTTTTCAACCTTAAGGTCGCGATGGAGCAGTGGTGGTCGGAGGTTGTGCATGCAAGCAACTCCTTCGCACACATCGACGAATATTTGTAGGATTTCAGCCTCAGTCAGGCGCTCGCGTAACCGACGGTTCATCATGTCGATGATCCCACCACCTGGAAGTAGTCGATTACGCCTCGAAAGACGTGAAGTAAGGATGTAATTTACCTGGACAGAATTCCATGAGGATAAAAACTTCGTACTGGCCGTTTGGCATCCTGTGCCAGGCAGCGTCGATCAGATGGACGATGTTAGGATGACCTTTAAGCAACCGCTATGGAATTGCATGTAAGATGGGAAGGGTTGGAGTATGAAGCAATTGCGCGGACCATAATGTCGACCTCTTTCTTCACTTCAGACAGCATTACCTCGCTTGATACGGCGATCCTCTTGAGGACATGATGCGTAGTATTGTAGACTGGGGTCGCTGTTCTAACGAGATATACATGCGCGAAACCACCTGAAGCATCAGATTAATAAGGAAACTTTAGTTGGATCATTAGAATTGTATGCGCACCTTGGGAAAGATAACGTTCGACCTGGACCACAAATTTATTAACAGTGATAGACTGGCCAGGTACCAGAGTCCCCTTATTCTGACCGAAAGCCTGGAGGGCTTGCGCAGGTGCGGCCATGACAGAGTTCGGTCAGAACGAGAGGAAGAGAGGTGAAGGAAGGTGAGACCTCAGAAAAGTGAAGTCTTCATTCAAGAAGTGTTGGACGTGGTACTGTTGCAACACAACACGAGAGGTTGTTCGTGTCGATGACTAAGCCGTTCCCGATTTGGCTTGCGACGTAAATTGATCAATGATCGAAACAGGCCAGGACCGTGACCCTGGTCAAGCGCCTCATACCTTCACTATCATCATCATGGCTGATTCTCTTCGTGCCCTTGCATCATCAAACTCTGTAGGGAATACAGTCCCGTACTCTAGACCATCCACACCTGGAATTCCTCTCAGGCTTGGCTTCATCGGTCTGGGCGCCATGGGTTTCCTCATGAGCAGGAATCTTGCAACCAAGAGGCCCAACGCTGCAGGATCCCCTCCTCTCTTGGTTTGGAATCGCTCACAAGCTAAGGCTGAAAAACTTCAACAGGAGGAAGGTTCAGATCGAATCCGAATTGCCCAATCCCCTGCCCAAGTCGCCCTCGAATCTGACATCATCTTCACTAACCTTGCTACTGATGAAGTAGTCAAAGATATATACGGGCAGATCGCAAATGCACTATCTGTGAGGAACTCTTTAACATGATCACTGTGTCCTTGACCCTGACATGATTCAGGATTCTCCTCCTCAAAGAAATAAGATATTCGTCGAGACAAGCACCGTTCGTCGCAACATCATCATTCGTTGGCAGTGTCTAACATATCGCGTTAGATTTATCCTCATCTTGCAGGTAGGATACAACTCTCTTCACTCCGTCTACTTTTTCTTAAACACTCTCTCAGGGACACTGGACACACTGATTTCATCCGTTCCTCATTGTCATCTCATTACTTCGCCAGTGTTCGGGACCCCATCCGTGGCTGATAACTCTCAGTTATTGATAGGTATGTCTATGTGTCTTGCAAGTTGTATCGAGTTTTACTGGGATCTAGTAATGAGTGGTGATTATCACAGCAAGAAGGAAGCTGCCTATCTTCTTGTTCCCGCCGTCGGACGAAAAGTCATCGACTTGGGCGGAAACCTCGAGAAAGGTGAGGCTTCTTAGGACAGATTGGCTTCTATATCTAACTCAGTATACGTAGCCCCCACTTTCAAATTGATTGGGAATTCAATGATCCTCGGGACTCTCGAAATCATGGCCGAAGCTTACACATTGGCAGAGAAGTCAGGAATCGGCGCAGACAATGTCCATAGCATCGTCAAAGGTATATTNACTTCGTTAATATCACTCCAAGTTCTCACACCTTCGTTGCCTTGTTTCTCCAGAAATGTTTCCTGCACCTGGGTATCAAATACCATCCTTATTCTCCACTGTGGCGCTGATTTCAACTATCTTAGAATGCTTCGCTACTCCGAGCGCATGGCTCACGATAGGTTTGACGGGTCGACCGGGTTTGCCATTGACGGTGGGATAAAGGATGCCAGCCACATTAGAAAACTCACTGCGGAACACAATTCGCCTATGCCTATCATCGACGTTGCACACCAGCATCTCATTACTGCTCGTGCCCTCCATTCCAATCTTAAACAAGAAGGAAGGGAATCCGTCGAAATCCTTGACTGGAGTGGTATCATCGCTGGAACACGAGTGGCCGCTGGTCTGGATGCTTTCGATAGTCAGAAGGTCAGTCGTTTCTCTGGTCCCGATGTGACTCGTTGTACTTAATGATCCTACTGTATTTCCAGCATGGAGTAGTACGCGAAGATTAGCAAGAGGATTCTTGTGCAAAGGATTAGTGCAAAACAGGAAGAAATATAACGTATACAGTAATATTTGGACAACTGAAACGTTGTAGAGTCTGTAATAATTGTAACAGAATAATCAAGGAATCTCAGCCATACACTCAATCTCTACGTCTGCACACATGGGTAGGGCAGCAACGCCAACGCACATACGAGCAGGCATACTATCTTTGTCGAAGAACTATTTGATTGGGTAGCTTCAGTACGAGGCTAGAAGATTACATGACGTCGAACCTGAGCATATATTTCGTTCATCGGGCCAAAGTCCCGTGTCATGTTGGTCAAGTAGATGTTCACTTTGACGACTTTTGCGAGGTCGGTTCCAGAACCTTCAAGAACCTTGCGTATATTCTCAAGGGCCGCACGCTGTGAGGCAAAAGCGACAATCGTGAGTCAAGACATGTAAAAAGGAAAACCTGGAACAGTCCAAGCATACTGTTTGCGCTTGCACGCCACCTTCTACAAGCTTGAAGTTCTTATCACATCCTATATTCCCTGACACGTATACATGTCCTCTTGATATAACTGCTTGAGCTGCGTTCAATGCTATAAGCAACCCAGGCATTCAGATTCTAGGATTTCGAACTTACAGAACACAGGTAATGGGGGTACAGCATCTTCAACTTTTACAATGGTTCTTGAAGTCATTTCAATATTTGTCCTGGAGAATAGCAGAAAGTTGATGGTGGAGTGCGATTAAGCTGGTAAAGGACACACGTCGATAGCTGATCTACATAATAAGACAAGACATCGATACATAAACCACATTGATATATATTAGTGGAAGATTCCTCTCCAAACTCAAAGCCTTAAACTGCGCCGGTAGCTCAAGAAATCAATCAGATTCTGCTTGACCTCCTCCCCTCTGCGCCTGAGATCCCTCCCTCCCTGTTGCTTCCGGTTAATTGCTTTCACTGCCTTTTTCACTCCGTCGACACTATCAGATAACCTCTGGAGATATCCACCCTGACGGAAGTTGACGTCGTAAAGGAAGGTCTCGTCTGAATATATGTCTATCAAAGCAGAAACGGCTTGGACCATGGGTTCCGTGTCCAGTGGCGATGGCGCCGTTGGCGTTGGAAGGAGCGATAACAGGTACTCAGATATTAACTGAAGTGGGTTTAGATTATGGATCCATTAGATAGAGATAAACTTACGCGATTGCCGTCGATGGACTCTGGATACTGAGCTAGACACTCAATTGTGCCGATGCATTTTACCTTCAGTTCTACGTCCGTAGTAGCATTGCAGAGTTGAATCAAGAGATTAACTTGTTCAGGATTTGGTACCTTGAGAACAAATTAGTCAGATTCGCAAGAGAGATGAAGGATGTATTTACCAGTGCACCCTTCCAAACATTTCCAATGCCCCATAGAACTCCAACGGCGATTTCCCAAAATTCTTTCCTTTTCTCCTGACCAAGGCCAGTTGTCTCTGTACCCACAACAGCCAATGCCGACCAGATCTCTCCCCATACTCTGGCACCAGCTTCTTTATCGTTTGATACCTCAGCGTTGGGTTTTGTAGTTAATGAGAGGAAGATGTTGTTTAGGCATTCAAGGGCACCAATATGTACAGCACTGAGAGCTGATGTTGTAGGAGGATGAGAAGAGGGTGATGCTAATGGAGGGAAGGAAAGTGCTGTAGGATGAACGAGTGCGAGCAATGGTGGGACAAGCGTGGGGAGAAGCGAGGCCGCTTCTTGTGATGTCGAGTTCGAGTTCTCTTTTTCCCCATCCATCTCAATGTCCGTCCCATCTCCTTCTGCGACTACATCGTCTCCGGCTTCGTCCACCATTTCATCAGGCTCTTGTTCTTCCGTCGTGTCGGGTGCGAAGTCAGGATCTGGAAGGGTAGCACAGGTCCCTGTCAAGATTTCGAGGGATAGTTGAACAGCTCTGAGTTTAGATTCCAGCTGGTCCAGCTCAATCTCTGCAGGTGTACGATGATCTGATTTTGGGGTATGTTTGATAGAAAGTTTATCTATTTGAGGAGGCTCCGCTTCCTAAATCATAATCAGACTGGGGGAGGTCCTTCGTGTCAATCGAGGCACACACCTGCAGGGCCAAAGCGTTTTGGACGGCCTGGGTCAAATCTAGAAGAGAGATCGAGGAGATGACAGGTTGGAGTGTAGGCAGCACAATGTCCTTATCGACATCTACAAAGGATATGGCTGATGGCAAAGGAGCAATGTTTCGGAGTATCCCTGTATGTAATGTTAACAAGAATGATCATGGGATCTATCGTTTCTTACCAGATACGAGGACACTCAAAGTGACAAGACGTGGATCGGATATTTCTTTTGCTTTACCGTTTGGAGAGTTATTTGTGGTTGCAATTGACATCAAACACGATACGTATCCTGCATTGGATCGCACCTCTTCTATAGCAGGAAAGTTATCGTCAGTCAAGACATACAGACATTGGGCTGAGGAAGATATTCAGCCAAACAGGAAGCAGCAAAGTGAAACGAGCATACCAGCTGCGGTGACAGGACCCAAAACGAGCTTTTCGCGAGAGCCGAGGAACGACATCAAGAAGGGAATCAAGTCGATGTTGTTGATAGTGTTCAAGGCTTTGTTAGATGTCTCTCTGTAAATTCCTCAGGATCGAAGGGTAGACATCGTGCAAGCGAGCTCACGAGAGACACCATAGGGTCGTTATGACATTGTCCGCAAACTCATACACAAGCTTCTGTGCATTTTCTGGGGCAGTCTTTGGATTCTCCAAGTATTGCGAAAGTGTGTTCGAGATCTTCGTGAAGATGTTATGAGAGCGCTTTGGCAAAGACAATCGACAGACATACCTTTGGTACAAATGTACTGACAGGAGTTAAGATGCCTTTATTATACATCTCTGCACAAATATCGTAGCCTCCGTCTATACACAAATTACTGTAAAGGCTCCAAGTTATTATCGGTGAAACGTAGTATGAAGTGTGCAATCCTCACCGGAGAGCACCCATGGCTTCAACCAGAACCTCTTCCTCACTATCCGTGAGTCTCGTTATCAGCCCTCCTACGACATTCTTCCCCTGCAGCAGACGCCTAGTGGATGGATCATTTTGGATTAGATTGGATACTGCAACACAGGCCCATTTACGATCGACGGGGTCAGGGCTTTCCATCTAACTTCATAGTATGATAAGTTTTCGATTTCCATCAGACTTCACCGAAAGTTGATGATAACCTTTTGTAAGATGGGTAGAATCGCCTCAGTTTTGGTGGAAGAAGAGGATGCTGCTTCGAGTCCTTTTGGAAGATGGGAGTCTGGAACTCGCATAGGATTATGGCGGCGCATGGCACGCTTTTTCTGAGATTTTCCCATTTTCAATGGTCACTGAGCCNAGATGCGAGGGATCTCGAATGAAGTCAGTGGTAAAGAGGGAGCGCCGCAGAAACTAGAAAAAATTACGATCGGTCCCACGCCCACGTGTCGGAGCCGGCGGGCCGAGCGAGATCTTCGAGGGACCGAGGTTCACCAGCAACACTTCCTTGGTTTGAAGCGAAAACATGAACACTGGACTCTAACTGTTTACTCATGAAATGAAACCCAATAGCTTCTTATAAGGGCTACGAACCCAACGATCTGCCGATTTATTCTCCTGAAAGGAGGGTCAGGAAGCTAGTCCGAGTCAAGGAAAGAGATACTGTCTTATACTGTCCTCAAGACTGCTGGGGAAGAGTTTGTTTAGGCTAAGTTACAGTGCTGACTTCCTCTGTGAGCAAACATGACAGTATCTCAAGTCACGCACATTATGGCGGAGTACCGTATCCTTTTACCGGAACCAGTTGGAGAGGTAAATATCATTCCCTGAGAGTTTCCTTCTGCTTATGTTCGATCATAGTAAGGATAAGGATTCAACTAACCCACACTGGTGCCGACTCTGGGACTTCCGAGCGATCACATTCATCTCACCGAATTGCTTGCCAACAGGTGTCTGATGTTTCAAAGACTCTGGAGATGGTGTATTGAATTCTAACTATATAGGCCGCATCAGACCATCGACTGTCATTTAACCGAACTGGGGCCGACGCTGCGCGATGTAGCATTCGAGGCTCGACCTTTCATATCACTCTCCTTTTCCCATTCACTGATAAGGATCCACAATCGCAGTCATCCTTGGCAAACAGTCGGAGATTCTCCCTCTTTCTCGTCCTACTTATCTTCCTATCCTTTCCCACATGCGGCGTTAAACAACGTACATGTGGACTTGATGGAAGATATGCATTCCTATGAGCCATTTTCGCGCGGGAATTTCCTATATTTTTTCTATAGCGATTCAAAGTTGTTCTGGGAGTTCGTAGCTCATCCACAAATTTGGATAAATATGTTGTCCCCACCCTATAAATAGATTACATTTCTATCCCCAAATGGGCATCACCTCCCAGAGCCTCCACATCGCAACCTTTACTCACAAGTGAGACGCTGACTCATCACTGATGTGTTGTATCTCCATTCCCGTTTGCGTCGCGGGCATTTGAGTCCCGAATGCACCCCAGGAATTGGGGCGCTAATGTTCAATTCTGTGAGCAAAACAAGACAAGGGCTAGAAGACGGTGCACTCCATAATCCGATAGCTAAGAATACGAATGCGAAAGACAAGGTACCTTTTCCAAAAAAAAGTCGTACCTTACATCCACACGCGCCACCTGATCTTTCTGATAACGTGCTATATATGATTTCTAAAACGCACAGAAAAAAAGACCCCTCCAGCTATTATTACATTGCCTCTCAATGAGAGGAAAAAGACGACTCCTAACCGCTTATATGTGTATATATAAAGAAAACATGCACTACAGAAATACAAACTTGCTTGGGGGTGGAAAGGGGATTGTGAATATAAGGTACCTGAGTATGGTATATAACCAAGAGAAACGAAGTGGATCGATGCTACGGAGAATAAGATGGAAGCACTGTCTGAGAGTTCGAGGATGGTGGATCATTAGGAATTTGCGAAGACTGTCGACGTTCTTCTGGACGAGAAGCATCGTCCAACCGAGAGGATGCAACTTGCTGCTCGATCGAGGGTGTGTCGGGTCCCAGATCGTCTAGCACGGGGGCAGTAGGCGAAATATCGTCCTCCGAAATGTAGTCCATCGGAGGAGCACTTGCCCCTATCACCATCGTACCCTGCGCTTCCTCAAATGGTGGAGCGCTAGGACCCAGTTCTGGCTCGAGTTCAGAGATATCCGTCTCAAACGAGTAGTCGTAGTCATAGTACGCGGGCATCTTCCCCTTCCCCACTGGATCCGGTGGGGGAGGGAAGAGAGGACCAATAATAGCGCGTTCCTCTCCTTCGGGAACTGGAGAAAAGTCATCCAACTCTTCGTCATGCCAAACAGGGGCCGAGGATGTGGTAGCTTCAGTTTCAGGAGCGGGTGGTGCACTTGCCAATTGAGACAATTGCTGTAATACAGTCTTGTCATCTGTAGCTACGTGACCAGCATGGGGAGAGGGCGTATACTCTGGCTCTGTGGCAGGCCCAGATGCAAGAGATGAATGGGATGGTCTGCGGGAGTGGCAGGAAGGATGGAGAGTTGTGCTGGAAAGGGGATCGTCTGATGATGAGGAAATAAGATTAGAAGGTGGTGATGGTGATAGTGGGTATGCGTTGCTGGGGGTTGTACGCAGGAGGAGAGTAGGTATGAGATGCAGCAGAAGTCGATGGCACACGGCTTTCCGCGGAGGGAGATGATACGACCCCATCTCCCGGGTCTGGTGATGACATTGACCCGCGACGTGATACTGATTGGGAGGAAGACCTAGAGCTTATTCTGGAAGGTGTGGCCGCGTTGGTTGTCTCGGGCAGGGAGCCCGACGAATCACCCCCCAGTCCGGTGAGTCGACGGCGGCCTCTGCGTTGTCGGGCAGAATAGCGCGCGTTGGCCTTCCAGCGGGCTGTAGTCCTAGCCCACATTTTTTTCTTCTTCTTCACGTCCTTTTCCATCCGTTCCATCATCACCTCTCTGTCATCGTCGTCGGCCGTGGGGGATGTGTGCCTGCGTCTGCGGGCCTTTTTCATTTCGATATCATTGTCTCTGAACTTGCGCCGGACGGTTTTGCGCCAGAAAAGGCAGCCAATGATGAAGAAGCAGATGAAGAATGCGAGAACCAGAGAGAGGGAGAGTACGAGGTCTGTACGGTGTGTACGGTTTGGGGGGACCCAGCCAACAGGAAGTTTGTCGAGAATGTTCTCGTCAAAGTCATCTGTGGTGGAAGAGATAGGAGCGGAGGCTGTAGAAGTAGAATCACTGGCTTCATAGTTGTCCTGTGCTGAGCTTGTAGATTCGCAGGACTGGTTGGCATTCGGATAGAGATTAGCGCACTTGAATGGGAGCATGAGAGCAAGCCGGAAGCGGAGTTACTCACGAGGCAAACTGTTGATCCATAGAGTGTATAGGACTCTACTCTCCGCCAGACGCCATCCTCTCCCTGTTCATAGCGTTCGGGGACGTTATTTCTTGTAGCTTTGGCCGTCCGCCGCTTTGTTGGTGCGGGGGAAAGATGGACAGATGCCGAGGGTTGGCCCAGCTCTTGGACGTCCCTTGGTACTCTCTGGTCTGAGGAAAGGCTGGGGCATAGGAAAGAGAGGGGACTGGCGTCAGAAGAGGCAGAGGACGCTGCAATGGTCGCCAGCAGCGAGAGCACTGTGNCCGATGGCGCTGAGGGAAATTGGGTCGGGTGCCGTCGCCGCCGTCGTCGCTGTGACCGTTGTTGGCTACTGGCGCTGTCACGATCTGCGTCGCTGTGGCGGGGCAAGTGGGAGGACGAGCCAGATGGAGGTTCTCGCATTGCTTGGCCAGAGTCCTCGCTTGGATAGACGCAGCCAAGGAGCAAGCAAATAGTCGGGCCAAGAGGGAAATCCAAGATGCTGAGCGAAAGTCACATATGATAACATAATATACAGCCCCCAGAATAACACCGCCAAACAATATCCTATATTTAGTACATTTGTCGTACACGCAGCCGTCGCTCGTCCTCTCGTATCCTAGCCCGCTCCGCTAGCCCCGAATCTATTTTCTCCCGCCACACAATATCCTCCGTCCCAGCCTCGTACAACATCTTGTATGTAGGCATGCTCATTCGTATCCGTACTGACCCATGCGCCCCAGCAGCCGCATCCTCAGACACGACCTCTCTCCCTTTCGAATCATATTGCCGGCCGGTTCTAAATATGGGTCAGACATCGAATCAGCAGACGACACACACACACAAATGTTTCTTACCGGTGCAGGAACACTTCACTTCCTTTTCCTCTTCTAGGAGGCACCCATTCCGTGGGATGCTTCAGCACATACGTACTCACATACGCCCTCCACCGCTCCTGCGCATTCCTCACATTGTCAACGCTCGCATCCTCGCTGCCCATAAGATGCACCCTCATTTTCTTCGATTCTCGGACCTAGAACATATTTGGCTTTAGCTTAAAAATAGATGAAATCCCAAAAATGGGGAACCGCCACTTACCCACTGAACCCGATATAAATGATCATCCTGCCNTACATGACACTCCGCTTCGCGTCTATATCTGATGATATCCTGATAGGCCAGCGTCTCAGACTTATCCGCACTCTGCAGTAAAGACCAGAGCTCCTGGCACTTGGAGTCAGAGATTATCGTCTGGACCTAAAAATTTCATATCGGCAGTCAGCCACCATTCCATACCCTCTGTCTAAAAACAAAACAACGCACTTGTTTGACTAGTGCGGTAATCAGTTTATCCAGGGTGAACAAGTGATAGGCCTAAGAATAGGTAAAAGAAAGGTAGAATCAGCAAACCTTCCGTGACAACAACAGAAATTAGAACTAAGAAAAAATCGTTTACCTTCGTGCCGAAAAACCACCTCATCTGTTCCTCAAACGCCGCTTGATCGAGCTCTCCGGCGAACAACTTCTCGCAAGCATCGAGCAGCAACATGTAAACCATATTGTTACCCTCATGTCCTTGCGGTTGTATCTCTTTCTTCCACTGGTTGAGTACTGCAGATGGCCCATTCGAGTCCTCCAGCCCCAGCTCAACAGCAACTGGATTAGACCACAAGATGGCGTGATTTTGATCAGCAAGTCTCTGGCCCTCTCCCTTGGACATCAACAACCGGGAATACAGCAACTAAAAATTAACACCGCGATGAAAAAGGATCAGTTCTTCTATTCATATCCAGAAATAACGCAGCCCAACACACCTAATCCGCAAGCCGAACAGCAATGCAAGAATAGAAATAGAACGAGAACTCCGTCAGTGAATCATGATTAGGGCATTGCGATTCAAGAGAGCAACACATACCTGAATGAGACGTAATAAAGTATAGAACGTCGTATTAGCAAAGAACGGGCGTTCAACGCTGGAAGGACCTGCGGTCGCGGGGTCCTCGGAAGACGTATCTGTATCCTGCACCCACACGTCGTCCAGGTCGGCTTGCGGCGAAGGCGACGGTGCTCTGGAAACAGAGGCTGACTTTTCTTGGGCTGTGCGGAGGAGTTTCTTCCGCAGGTCTTCCTCCACGATACCATTAGTATGTGCGCCAGAAGGACTCCCAGTCGACCGCCGCTTTTCCTCAGGCGTATCGTCCAGATCCCCTACAGGGGGCGCGCAAGCGGCGTCAAACTCGGCGAGTGGATACATACACAGCAGAGGCACAAAAGTCCGGAGGAATTTCTCCACAGCCCGACGTTCCATTGCGCTGTATTGCGCCGCCGAACGATCAAGAAATGAATAAATCAACTTCAACGAGTCGTGCAACACGGATGTGTCAGTGAGATCATATTCGAGTTGTGGCTCGCTGGTTGGACGAGCCCACGGAGGAACTCCGCAAAATTCTAGCTCTTCCAGTTGTTGGGCTTTGATACTCTCGATATCACCCACAAAGTGTTTGGCAGTAATATTCTTCTTGTCGTTCGCCTTGAAGGTGATACCTTGGTGGTCCAGAGACTTGTAAAAGTTTTTCGAGTCAACCTCCTTCCAGGTCCGATTCCAATCTCTTTGTAGTCTCCGCCACTCTTCGTTCTTCTGTTTCAGCCGCATAAGAACGACAGGGACGGCAACAGCCGGGCAATCCTGCATAGCTTGGATAACCTCTAGTCCGTTATCTCGACCATACACCTTCTTGATAATCCGATGGTATACCGCCTTCGCAGGCCCTCCAAAGTCAGGTTTGAGCCTGAACGCCGCACGCTCTTCGTTGTTCATCGTGTCGATCCGCCCACACAGTGGCTCGAGAACCGCGATCGTCCTCGTGAGGGCCTCGAGCTGAACCTGGTACTCATGCCTCTCTTCTTCACTCTTGTGCAGTGCTTCCTCAAAGGAATTCTTCTTGTGAGAAATGAATCCGGATTCTTCAGAAGCCCACGTGGGATGGGAAACCCATTCGTCGTTCAATACAGAACGACAAAGTTCATCCCGTCCCGAACACGCTAATCGCACCTCCTATATAGACAGAACAAGGTAACATCGGGTCAGAGTGTGGCCATCACTAGAAGAACAGAGATGAGTGCTCACCGACTCGGGAAGCCTTCGATAACTCGGACCCTGCCCGTCGTCGATCGGGAGAACAACCAAATCAGGCGGACCCGTGCGAATACTGCCCGGTGGTCCCATCTCCACATCATCCTGCCGTCGATCCCACCCGACGAGATCCTTGAATTCCGACATCAGGTCACCTTCACCGAGGAAAGCTGATGCTTTCTGAATGAGCGTTCGGAGCTCGATGATTTCTGAGGCAAACATATGCAAGATTTTGAGGAAGTCTTCAAACTCGCGACTTTCTAGCGATTTCTTTGCACGGTCAAAGAACAAGAGCTTATCTGCGGCGGGCTGCAGGAGTGGTAGATTGAGAGGAATGGGTGGTGGTGGGCCGGGGATAGGTGGCGTAAATCTGGTGTCGTGCATGGGGAGTGGGGGTGGGGTCGAGGGTCCGGCATAGGGAGAAAATGTCGGTGAAGCAGGATCGGGCTTGTGTTGGTGTTTTATTTTCTTGGCCTAGGAAATGATGTCAACTACGAAAACGGCGTCGAGAAAGACCTAAACACACCTTGGGAGGGACAACTGCAGCTTTGGGTGGCGGAGGAGGCACGGGTGTTAAATCTTTCTCTTGCGGACGCTTTTTCCTCTTCAGTGGTTGGGTTGTCTTCTTCTTATCGTCTGGGCCGTTCCATGATTGTGAGTTTGCGCCTGACGGACCTGCTTGGGGTGGTATGGGCATAGTAGGATCAGGCCCTACAGCGCTCTTCTCAGCCAAAAATTCTTTGAACTCGTCAAGAAGGTCGGGAGCATCCTTGAACAACTGTCTAACTTGAGCATGCACGTGAACCTGTATTGACATCAGTCCAGAAGAGTCTTCAAATAAAAGCAAGATTGACAGGACGCACGTCCGTAGAGCCCGGGTTGATTTTCTGGTCTTTCTGCCAAGTCTGAAGCACGTCCAGGAATTTCTTATAGGTGTCAGGGTCATCGTCAAAGCGAGCCTTGATCCTGTTGAGATATTGAATGGCGTGGTGGAATTCACTTCCCGGACTGTGGCGTTCTGGAGGATTTCCTTTGCTGAGACCCTCTAGTATGGACGCGGCAGCGTTTGTTTGTGGGATCTGGTTGTGGTGAAATGGTTGATCGCCACTGGGCGGTGGTGGTTGTGGTCCAGCATGGTATGCAATAGGTGTCATTGAACGAGATAATGGGGCATTTCCAAGGGCTGAAAGAGGAGGAGCCGGAACACCGGGAAAAGGTGCCGCAAGGTTGGGACCGAAGCCGGGGATGTCTCTTTGTACGTTTGGGCGTGTGGCTGGAGCGCTGTTGGTGGTGCTTTGAGTTGTGATTCCCGAAGGTGTTGTGACAGTGATTGTGTTTGGATCGAGTGGGTCAGCAGAGATGTCGATTCGGTATCCCACGGGTAGAAACGTGTTGAAGCCTTGAATAAGAGTCGGATTCCCATGGAAAAGCCTAGATACTCGTTGGATTACGCCTGGAGTGTCGATTCTAGAGTAAAAAAAAGATTGTGAAGGGATTAAAAGCCGGAAAGAAAGGATAGAGATCCGCACAGTTGGCCCTTGAAATCCTTCATGATGTCCAAAAATTTGTTGTAAACTTCTGGTTTGCTCTGGAATTGGACCTTTACTGCGTCGAGGTAGCTGAGAGCATCTGTAACGTTGAGAGGTCTGCTGTCAGGGGACCTCTGCGCTGACGGTGCTGCTGCGTCACCTGTCGCTGGGCGGGGAGTCGACGGCTTGGGCGTCCGAGGCTTGCCGGCCAGTTTGCTGGGAGTTCCCGGCCTTGTCCCTGTCGATGCCGCCGCTGCTGCCGCCGATTTCCCAGTCGTCGCCGATAGCGGCCGTGGAGAATTCTGCCGACTTGTATTGCTTGGGGGGAGACTGGCGACGGGAGCCAGCAGCTGCACTTGCATTGTCGGTGGAGGACTTGGCCCGGTCGCTGATCCTTTCTTTTCACTCTGCGCAGTCCCTGGCCGGGGACTTGATGCACCAGATTCTGTCTGCATGGTGGGGAAGGGAAGATGATGGAAACAAGACAACAAACCTCCAACCCCGGGTCCTCTTTCTTGCCAGCTTTATCTTATCTTATCTCGAACTTCTCCGCTCGATCAAACCCACGTGTCTCTAACATACCTTTGAGTCTTGACCCTACAAATTGTACAACAAAGGCTCCATAAATATACATCATAGTCTGATTAAAGGATTTTGTATTCTGTTCCAAGGTCCAGGCAACGTTATATAAATGATAACTCACTGCGTTTTTNGAAATCTGTAGGCACCTCCTGTCGTCCACCCATCTTCCGGACGACAGAAATCTGTACGAATCGTACAGTTCTCAAAAAACGCAGTGACTGATCAGAAACAGCCACTTCCTCTCGCAATGTCGTTTGTTGACTTGCTACCGTCAGGTATTGTCGAGGATGTCTTTCTTCGATGTATGGATTGGTCACCACCTTCTCATTTTTTCGGTCAATCCCCTTCCCTGCACACCCCCTCTCCACATTCAGCACCTCTGTCTCTCTCTTCAGTCTGCTCTTCGTGGCGTAAGGCAGCTATTTCAGTTCCTAACCTCTGGACCTCTCTCGCAATCACATTGGAGGAGTGCGGTGACGTACAACCATCTCTCTATCTCATTTCTCTGTGGCTTCAAAGGTCTACCTTCCATCCGCTCCATCTATCCTTCACGTGCTCTACAGGAGACTGGCTCATACTCGATATCCTTGACGTTTTGTGCCACCAGATGCACCGTTGGAAGAGTTTCGAATTATCCATTCCTGCTTCTCACTTTCCCGACACTTTCTTTCTATTTCATCCTATCATACAGGGAGCTCCTATCCTAGAACACATCTCTGTTTCAAGCTCCTCTCGTGGTCCACTCGACTATGTGGAACGGCCGGTCAATGTGCTCACTCACCTGTGTAAGTTTGCTCCGAACCTTCGTTCCATCGAATGGAATTGTGCTGCAAGTCTTCCCCAGTCTATCGAGTGGGAGAAATTAACAGTTCTCGACCTGCACCACTCCGTGGCCATGGATGAGTTCTTCTGGATCCTTGTCTCTTCCCCTAATCTTTGTAAACTACAACTCGACGATCTCGTCTCCGAAAGCTCTCAGGTACTGCCGGACGTCACTCATTTGCATCTTCATAGCATCTCCCTTCAGGCGTCTCAACCGAATGTGATATCGTCCGTTTTAGGCAAAATCACACTCCCCTCTCTTGGATACCTCTTCCTTCTAGGTCCAGGAAACTTTCTACTCACTTTGTTTATGTTCATATCACGCTCGCGTTGCACTATATTCGGCATGCATATTCTCCTAGAGGACGAAATTAACGACAAAGATCTTATCATGATATTGGCATTATGTCCCTCCCTCGATTACCTGTGGCTGAAATCTTCAAGCCCCTGCATAACAGATCATTTGGCCGCCCGGCTCTGTGCTCCAACATTTGGCCATGGCTCTGTCCAATATCGTCAGGTCCTGTGCCCCCGTCTGAGGGTTCTGTTTGTCGAGGAGGATTGCGTCGCAACTAGAGATGAGATACTTCGGCAACTTGTCTATACCATTGCGAAAACCCGACCCTTCCAGTTAATAGTAGTTATAGAGAAAGATGACATGAGCAAGAGGTTTCTGATAATAGGATAATCATTGTGAAGACACGGTGTCTTCCTTTTTGGTGAGGAGGCCATTCTTTGTTGAGTGTAGCAATCCAATCACGATGTCATTAGTAGACAATCGTGAATCTGCTTTCTGTTGCAATGTTTTCGAAAAGACATGTTAGGAGTTCTATTTCTTTTTCTGAAATCTAGAATCATAGAGGGGCAGGAAGCTGTCGAGGCGACTCAAGGATGCATTATGTGGCGTGTGACCTGAGATTGAACGGCAAGAAAATGACTTGACATATGCATAGCTCTCACTTCTTCGGTTGACGAGGTGCACCCATCGCCTTTTCAGACTTGTGTTTAGTATCTCAGAGCAAGACAAAGTTTTCTACTGACTAGTCTTTCGAAATACGTTGTGATGCAGGTTTCTTAATAGATCGGACAGGGCTGCAGAACATATTCTTTTTCTATTTGATGGCATGTAACTATACTGTTTGATGGGGACGCTTCGAGAGGAACGATACAGGGNCTGATGATCTTCTCGATGGTCGAGAAACCCCATGTACCACCTCTGCCCCATCAGCCAATCGACTGTCCAGAAAGACCGTCATTCTCCAATAGCGCGAGGATTGCATGTAGTACCGGATTATCCGCCGACTGGTTGAGAACAGAGCCTTCTTCGATGGACTGTTGTAGTTGAATATCCAAGAAACGTCTGTGAAAGTGTCAGGAAGGATCATGGCCCCATGTTGTGGTTTGTGAATACCTCAATTGGTTGACTAGGACGCCGATTCTTGGCCACGCCTTCAACTTCACCGCTGTTGCGCCGGTTCCGACAGTCACGCCCCCACGAACATGATCTACCACCACAGGGCCACCGAACAGGAGCAGCGCATATAACGGAACCTAGGAGGGCCCAGTCTCCATCAGTCCATTTGACAATTAAACTCCTTGCCGACTCACCTCAGTTACGTCTCTTACGAACACTTTGCTGGTCATTTGCTTTTGGAAATACACCACGAAGGAAGACTTCCAGGCGGCCTCGTTGAAAAGGACACTTGCAGGGTGCAAAAACACTCGCCCTCCTCCNTCCCGGGGGTTAGAAGAAATGTCATATAAGCGGAATTCTTTGGCCGTATTATCCCTCTTGACTGTCCCTGCTGAAACCTTGTCGAACTTGATGGCGTTCTTTGGAAGGTGCACTTGAGCAACACGAGGATACAATCCACCAAGGATGATCGCCTTGAGAAGGTTGATGTTTTCGCTATTGACGTTCAAGGCAGGAGTGTCTGGTTCCGAAGAAAGCGAGATGAATCCTAAATCAGTGAGGTTAGACAAGAAGTCTCGTCGGAGAGTAGTTATATCTCTAATGGTGGTAGCTGATATGAAGTTCTGTGTTAACGATACGGTCAGATAAGGAAACAAGAGGTGAAAGCCGGAGATCCTAGCCCACTAGATATTTTTATGAACTCTTCCAGAATTCACAAAACTACCCAGACGATGCCAAGTCTCGGTGCCCTAGTGGTCACCACGTAGGACTCGTTGCCAAAAACTTGCCTGTTCGCAAAAAGATCGGATGTGTGATGTTGATTCTCCTTTCTTGCGCAAGGCCATACACTGGTCGTAGGCATTAGCAACAGTCAACAGGTCACTACCACCTTGACAAAATCGAGCTCGAGCCCTAATGAAGTTAATAGACGTTCAAAACGAGACATGCGACATGGTCGTACTGATTTGCTTCTTCCCGTTTATCCATCGGACTGGCAAAAAAAGGTTTGCATGACATTGCTGCCACAATTGTGAGAATGGGACCAAGGCAACGGAAGACAGAACCAAGGACGAGCATCTGCTCGCATAGATCAGCTGCCAGACTTGTTCTTTTGACTTGGAGGAGCGCTACCTTTGCGAGACGCAAATCGACAGGAACCATTGACTAGTCCATACTCGTCAGCCCGGGTGCTATAAGACTCTGTAAGGGATGACTTACAATGTGCCGGCCGAGAGGCGTCAACTTTCCGTGCATATCCACAGCGCCTACATCTTCAAGGACCGACCAGGCTTTGTCCATAGCTCTTACATCAGGTGGNCTGATAGCTCTGCCTAAGAATGCCTGTGTAGTACAATACTCGATTAAGAGTTTTTAAAGGAGCTAGGAAGACATAACACGCCTTAACATCTTCATCCTCCCGAGCTACTTTCACTGTCAAAGAGATATTTTCCAGTGGAATACGAAGGATCTCGGGCACTGGGAACCGGGCCATTTTTGCCTCTTGCTTTCTTGTGTATAATTTGTAGCAGATCCCTGGTTGAGTTCTTCCCGCTCTACCACGTCTTTGGCGGGCAGCTGCGTGAGTAACCCAGATTTCAGTCAGGCGCGTCAATCCGCTTTCTGGGTCGTATCTTGTTTCCTTCACTTTCCCTGTGTCGATGACATAGATAACATCGTCTATGGTGATAGACGTCTGTTACGTAAGGGTTAAAAGCTGAAAAGATAAATTATGATGTTTTGACGACAGACCTCGGCCACATTAGTTGCTGCAATGATTTTCCACTTGGAGGTTTTCGCAAAGACACGGCGTTGTTCATCGTTGGACAAGTTCGCATGTAGAGGAAGAATATCTGCTTGAGAGCCAGAAACTAATTCACGGATTGATTCGATGCACTGACGAATCTCTTGAACCCCAGACAGGAATACCAAGATTCCGCCGACCTTTGTTGAGGTCGATACGATATGGCGTACGCAGGCGGCAATCAACTAAACGAAGTTAAGATCAGCAAGGCAAAACATAGTTCCTCAGTTACCTGATAATCCGTTGAGGCATCGCTGCAAAGTGCACTGATCGTGGCGGCAGCTCCTTCCTCGATGCCATTCCCAATAAGTTCTGCAATATAAACCGCGTCTTTCTTGACCCCTCTCTTCTCATGAAATCGATACTTGATTGAGGGCACCACGTCTTCCAAATACCTATATAAATCCAGTCAGCAATGAGCAGGAGTGGGTAACTATTCGAGTACTTGTCATCAACAGGATGTGTGAAACCAGGAATAGTCAGTAGTGGAGCCCCGTCGAAGTACTTGATGAACGTCTCATGATTGATTGTGGCAGACATCAGCACAACTTTGAGGTCGCTTCGCTTCTTCAAGAGCTCCTTCAATTCCAACAGAAGGAAATCCCCATCTACAGATCGTTCGTGGACCTGACGATTGCCGTTCAGAAAGTTAAAACCACAAAAACATCGAGCTATACCTCGTCTACTACCACATGAGTAACATTCTCCAAATCATCTCCTCCGCCCAGACGTCGAAGAACTACACCAGTGGTACAAAACAAGAGTTTAGTTTCAATGGTTCGATTATTTTCTCCACGAATGGCATAGCCAACCGAGCCGTCGTCAAGCCGCTCTGCTGATACTCGGGACGCTACCCCCAAGGCAGATAGCCTACGGGGCTGGGTGACCAAGATAGAGGCATTTGAGCCATTGTTGCTGGTGATCAAGGAATCCAGAATAAACTGTGGCACTGTAGATCCAATTCAGAAATTTTATGTATGCTCTGTTAAAAAAGGGCGTACGCTGGGTTGTCTTTCCGCAGCCTGCATCATACGTCAACCAGGTATACGAAACAAGATCTAAGAGAAAGCGGGATACCAGTTTCTCCAACTACCACTACAACACGATGTTTAGATAGAGCGTCCAGGAATTCCTCTTTAGCGCTAAAGGCCGGAAGTTTCATCCTAACCTTGACCATTTGCTGATACTGGGATACAGAAAACAGGATTGATAGACACAACACGTGTACAAGGAATTGTGCGTACCTCTTCTCTCCTGGACAGTGCTTCGAACTCCTGCTTTATTTGTAAGTTGTTGCGGCGAATCCTTTTCTGGCCTCCAGTCCTTGAACCAAAATATCTTCTTTTCTCCAAGGGAGCCAATGGGTCAGATTCTGGGACAACAGTAGATGGGGTTTCCCGTTGAGGAAGAATGTGCTGAAGAACTTCAGACATGTCCGGGGGTCCATTGGTTTCAATAACATCCCATTCATCTTCCAACACCCTCATCGCTGCCATGCAGAATCCCTCCCCCATCTCGATAAAATTGTCCTTTTCTAGTGCCCGTGCGAGGCACCCTAAAAGATGCAGGCGAACATAAGTGGGGATGGTAGAAGATGTTAGATAGATTGGGGCGTGCCCGGCTCGGGGATAACGTTTCTCGGGTGAGATGGCAATGTGCAGTGTAAGTGGCGCACTGAACAGCGGCATTGCGAGATGAGAGGGAGTCTCAAACTGGGCACCCAGAGCTTCAGCTTCTTCTTCGCTAATTTCGAAGTATGTGCCCGAGTTTTCCGTAGTGAAAATGGGCCCGATGTCTTCTCCAAGTAGTTTCTTTGCCAATGCGACCAGGAGAAGATCCCAGTCTTCTACCAACCTCGGGTCCGATGTGCACTCCCTCACTACATGAATGGGCCATCCAGCCTCCTTGATCGCTTTTTCCTCGACCCATCTTTTCCGGAGGTCATCAGCGCCAGAATGTCCTGAAGTGATGAACGATTTGGAGGAATTTACATCTGGCAAGAACCTCTTGGGGAGGTCACACTCTGGTAAATGAAGAATGAGATACTCGATCGCCGCCTCTAGCGGTGAAAGTGAAGCCAGCAGTGTGCTTGCCACTTTCGACGGCTTTGAAAGAAAAGAAACCGCATTGCCACTTTGGATTTTGGTGAATCCCAAATGCACAAGTTGTTGTGCAACATTGTTATCGTTTTGCTGAGTCAAGACCAACGCAGAAGTCTCATTTACCTCTGGGTACATAACCATGGCCTACAGAATCAGCCCAGTTACTGAAGATTTTAGGGCAGAAAGCCCACCTTCTTGATTGCATCTTCAACCAAATCACGAAGGTCGCTTCCCATCTTCACTTCTGGATATTGATTGAAATCACTGCTCGTGACAGCGCCTCCACGAGCTGGTTCATTTGTTGAAGTACCCTGAGCTTGCGCCCGTTTCTCTGTGGCCTTAGCCTGTCGGGCGTCGACTTCTTTCCTTGCAGCAAAGGGATCGGCTGCATACATCCACTGCATATGATCGGGGGCACTCTTATGTTCAGCCGCAAGTTGGACCCAGTAATCACGCGGCCCAGAAGGAAGAACTCGATTGAGTTGTATACCATTGCAGAACTGAAGTAGATACAGGAGGGAATAAATGACCAGTGGTGCATACCGAGAATGAGGAGTCCACGAACACGGTATAGAGCATAAGTTGCACCCCAGTGACGGGCCTCGATCGCAGTCGGACACACGTATGGAGGATGTGGCTCTAGCCGCGCTGTTTCCCTTAAGTTCGTCTTCTTGTCCGTTCGGGCTAGAGTTACAACGAAGGAGAAACCTCCAGCTTGCTTGCGCTGAGAGAGTACGACTTAGAATAAGTTTCTTGGAACGAATCACGGAATTCACTTACAGTGTCAACGATTGGTTTGTCCCATCCATTTTTCTGGCATCTATACGCGTCGTTCTATGAGTATTGAGCACAAGGAATGTGTTTGTGACGATGTACCTTTCATAGAAGAGACTCAGAGGGGTCTTCGACCCAGCTGGGAACAGAGGTTTTTCTCCTTCAGGAACTGACGGCTTCTCCGGAAGCTTGCTAGGCTTATTTGAGTTTCCGGCAGCACCAGATTTTACAATTCCTTTCCTTGGAGGCATTAGCCGAAGTCACGGTCGTGATGAGGGTAATGTCCAAAATGGTGATTAGGTAAGTAAGCACCGACTCTCCCAGAGACTCATTGCAGTCACCTGCAGAGTCAAGACACTCACCTCTCTCACTCTCTTCTCCTGCGGCAGCTACATTTCTGCTCTTGTATACTATCTCACGGAGTGTACCTAAAATAAGATTACGCCAGAACCCTGTACCGACAAGAATTCATCTACCATGGCCGACGATCTTTACAACCTCGAATTCCTCTCCCTTGTTGCCAAAATCACCCAAGAAATCAACAATCACACTGGTATGAATGACAAGACGCTAGCAGAGTTTGTTATATCTCTTCATGACCAGTCCAACAAGAGCCTCCCCGCGTTCAAAGCCAAGTTGAATGAGGTTGGAGCTGACTTTCCCGACTCATTCATCGAAAACGTGGACCGACTCATCCTCAGCATGCACCCGAAGTATAAAAAGAAGTCTAGCTTTCAGTCTAATGGGAAAGGGAAGGATAACGGCGACACATTGACAGAGGAGGAGAAGAAGAGGCGTCTTTTTCCAGGGTTGGCTCTGCAGAACCGCGAAGTTCCGCCCCCAGTCTCGGATGATATTTTCCTTGAGGAGCTAGGAGATATTGTGTCAGGGAAGAAATCCCGGCCACCACCTACGGAAAACGAGAGGTCCTCGAAAAGACAGCGTATGGACCCACCGAGTCCTCCTCGAGGGCGGAGCGATAGAAGGGAGGGAGGTTATGATCGTCATGGGAGGGGAGGAAGGGTCCAAGTGGACGATAGACCAGTGTTGTTCAAGATCTATACTGGTCGAGTGTCGGGGTTGAAAGAGTTCGGTGCATTTGTGACATTGGAAGGGGTTGCAGGTAGAGCTGAAGGTGAGCAATTATCATTCTTCATTCAGGGGTCCAACTTCTAAATATCATCATCATCTAGGCATGGTACACGTATCTAATATTCAAACGGGTACTCGGGCAAACTCTGCCGCAGACCTTCTCACACGCAATCAAATCGTTAAAGTCAAAGTAATGAGTGTGGCTGGCTCTCGACTTTCGTTGTCCATGAAGGATGTTGATCAAACTACTGGCCGTGACCTCACCCCTCATCTTCGCATCAAGTCAGAAGCAGAGATGGAGGAAGAACGGAACAGAGCTGCTCGTGCGTCATCCGGAGCCAATGCATTACCCTTACATTCCAAAGTGGACGAGACTCCCCAGCGATCAGCCAAACGCCTTACTTCACCAGAGCGATGGGAAATCAAACAACTCATCTCCTCTGGTGCCCTCCCTGCGTCTGAATATCCCGATCTCGACGATGACTTCGCTAACCCCATGGCTCATGCGGAGGTTGAGGAAGAACTAGATGTGGAGGTCAGGAAGATGAGCCACCGTTCCTCGCAGGCCAGACAAAGCGGACACTGGAGCTGAGTCCCGTCAAGATTGTCAAGGCTCCCGACGGCTCACTCAACCGAGCTGCGTTGGCCGGGGCATCGCTAGCGAAGGAACGCAGAGAACTACGACAGCAAGAAGCAAATGAGGAGGCTGACTCCCAAGCTCGGGATTTCAATCAGCCATGGTTGGACCCTATGGCTAAAGAAACAGACCGTACGTTTGCGCAGGATTTGAGGGGAAGCTTGAAGGGACAGAAGGCTGGCGAGGTACCAAAGTGGAAAGAACAAACATTCAACAAGACCACAACCTTTGGAGAGATCACCAGTCTCAGTATCCAAGATCAAAGAAAGAGTTTACCGATCTACAAGCTTCGGGACAAACTCCTTGAAGCTATTGGTGATGTACGTCTATGTCACTTTAAGTTGGAAGAACGTAATCTGATGATATAACTTAGCACCAAGTCCTTATTGTCGTTGGAGACACTGGTTCTGGAAAGACTACTCAGATGGTCCAATATCTTGCCGAGTCCGGATATGCTGACAGAGGAAGAATAGGATGTACCCAACCCCGTCGTGTCGCAGCGATGTCTGTCGCAAAACGAGTGTCAGAAGAGGTTGGCTGCCGCTTGGGACAGGAAGTAGGCTACACCATTCGGTTCGAAGATTGCACGAGTCCAGAAACCCGTATCAAATACATGACTGATGGTATGCTGCAACGAGAGTGTCTGATTGATCCGCTGTGCAGTCAGTACTCCGTTATCATGCTGGACGAAGCCCACGAACGTACCATTGCCACCGATGTTCTATTTGGTCTTTTGAAGAGTAAGGACATTCTATTCTTCGTGTGTAAATAACCACTGACTTCTATTCACAGAGGCCGTGAAGCGGCGTCCTGACTTGAAGCTCATCGTCACTTCTGCCACTCTTGACGCTGAAAAGTTCTCAAAATACTTCTTTGGTTGCCCTATCTTCACCATCCTGGGCGTACCTTCCNTGTTGAAATCCTGTACACAAAGGAGCCCGAGAGTGATTACCTCGATGCTTCTCTGATTACCGTTATGCAAATCCATCTCTCGGAGCCTTCAGGCGATATTCTTCTGTTCTTGACAGGTCAAGAAGAAATCGACACCGCCTGCGAAATTCTCTTCGAGCGTATGAAAGCTCTAGGCCCTAAAGTACCAGACCTGCTTATCCTACCCATTTATTCCGCGCTGCCTTCGGAGGTACAATCCAGAGTCTTTGAACCAACGCCTCCTGGCGCTCGCAAGGTTGTCATTGCCACGAACGTTGCTGAAACCAGTTTGACCATTCCTGGTATCTACTATGTCATAGATCCAGGATTCTCCAAACAAAATGCCTACGATCCCCGACTGGGCATGGATTCTCTTGTTGTTATGCCAATATCCCAAGCCCAAGCACGCCAGCGCTCAGGTCGCGCTGGACGTACTGGTCCTGGAAAATGCTACCGTCTGTACACTGAAGCCGCGTACCGCAACGAGATGTTACCGAATTCCATTCCAGACATCCAACGCACCAATCTGTCATCAACTATTCTCCAACTCAAAGCTATGGGTATCAACGACCTCCTCAGCTTCGATTTCATGGACCNTCCTCCAGCCCCTACTATGTTGACGGCATTGGAGTCATTATATGCATTGTCAGCTTTGGATGACGAGGGACTTTTGACACGGTTGGGCAGGAAAATGGCCGACTTCCCTATGGAACCGCCGTTAGCAAAGATGCTCATTGCGTCCGTTGAGCTTGGATGCTCTGAAGAAATTCTTTCCATCGTTGCCATGCTTTCCGTCCAATCGGTGTTCTACCGTCCCAAGGAAAAGCAGGGGCAGGCAGATTCAAAGAAAGCCAAGTTCCATCAGCCTGAGGGAGACCACCTTACTTTGTTGACTGTGTACAACGGATGGAAGGGCGCCAATTTCTCCAACCCCTGGTGTTACGAGAACTTCATCCAGGCTCGGAGTATGCGGAGGGCACAGGATGTCAGAAAACAATTACTTGGAATCATGGACAGGTATGCCAATCTTCTCAATCTTTTTGACTCGCTATTTATCTACTTACCCAGATACAAGCATGATATCTTATCTGCTGGTCGCGACTTCAACAAGGTCCGCAAAGCGATCTGCTCGGGATATTTCCGGAATGCTGCAAAGAAGGATCCTCAAGAAGGCTACAAAACTCTGGTTGAAGGCACTCCCGTTTACATTCACCCCTCATCAGCTTTATTCAACCGAAACCCTGAGTGGGTTATCTATCACGAATTAGTGCTCACAACTAGAGAATATTGCCACAATGTTACTGCTGTCGAGCCAAAGTGGTTGGTTGAGGTAGCGCCTCAGTTCTTCCAGGTTGCCGATGCCAACAAGATCAGCAAACGGAAGAGACAGGAGAAGATCGAGCCTTTGTTCAACAAATATGAGAAGGCGGACGAGTGGCGGTTATCGAAGGTTAAACGGAGTGCTCGCTCGGTATGCATTTTGTTCTTGTCTTCAACGTCATGCAATCCATCTAATCTGCATTGCAGAGTCAAACCTTTGGTTGATAATCCAGAATATGTGTTGCGTCTATTTATATGTAGGATTTTCTATTGTAGTATTTGTTTGTGGACGGCATAATAAAGAGCTGTTGCGATTCATCGTTGCTGGAACGGGGATGCAAATAATTTCCAAATAGTATGTGCTATGGGTGTCGCCAATGGTCTATGTACTCTCTAAACTTGCCTGCCGGCCAGCCTGAATATCCAGTCCCTTCTGATAGATTTCAAGATCTTCTATAGCGTTCATAAGCGCATTACACTCCCAATTCCCATATAAGAATCCCTCGTATAACATTGTCGTGGCCAACCAGGCAACAAAAATTGTGAATATCATGAACAAAGGATTGATCCATGAATGTGGTAGCCAGGATGAACCGATGGTGATGCCCAGTAGAAGAACGATACAGAGACCGAAGATGATGAGCTCTTTTCGCGCTCTTACTCGAGAGAATCGATAGCAGGCAGACAAAGCTTGGATCGTCGACCGAATGGTTTCGCGAGAGAGTTCACTGGGCGCAATAGGAAGGAAGTCACCACTGTTTTCCACACCTACTGGATTAGGAGAGGGAGCAGTGATCTCGAACACAGACTCAAGACCGAAATGGTCTGAGAATGAATGATTATATCCTGGAATCCTCTCAGTGAATGCTACTTTGCATTGTCGGCAGGTAAGAAGAGGCGATCCCTCATTGCTGTACGGGTTTGCAAGCGGTTGCCGGTAGAATATATAGTCCAATCGTTTCCCCCAGTGTTTGCGAGCATAGGGGTCTAACGGCTTCCCAGCAGAATACGAGTTTAGCGGAGAATCTGCAGTAACACCGTAGCGCACAAGTGCTTCCTGGGGGGTCACTGGTACGACGTTGAGGGAAGTGGGCTGAGGATGCGTCACCGCCCACGAATCTGAAAGGGCCGCATGCTCACGGATGACGGTGATGGGTAAAGTCGTGGGGATACTGTTGAAGTCTCCAGCCTGAACCGAAATTCAGGAGAAATTACAGAACTCTATCTTGAAACATACCGCTATAACATAACGTCCCATTTCAGCCGCATGTCTGGCCAATTTAGAGAACTCCCAAGCATTTACCAGACGATGTGCGCGTTGATGGTCAGGCCCGTCTTCTCCTCCTTTGGCAAAGAGCTAGTATCCCGTTAAAGAAGAATGTCAAGTATGTAGCGAAGACCTACATGTGTATTGAAGACTTGAACTTGACCGAGGATTGGATGTGCTAGAACGGCACTGGCAGCCGCCTTTCCAACAAACCAATCCCCTGCAACCACATCAATCGGTGCACCATTCAAGGAGTATGGATACACAGAGGTGGAGATTATAGGGTAGCGAGATAAGATTGCCAACCCTGCTCCGAGCGCGCCACTGAGAGAAGGTAATCAAAAATCAAGACACCTTCAAGTTTTAAAATTTGCTAGTTACCTGTAAAAGAACTTGGAATATGGTAGTCTTGATATGACACTATCCCTGACGCGTTCAAAGTCAGCGTAAACCCATATCTCTTGCAAGGATATAATGTCGTAGTAGGAGGTGGACAATTCATTTGCTATGGCATCAATGCGTTCACTCCGGTGTTTCGACACAAACTTCAAGCCCCTGTGCAATTTCAGGAAATCTCGTATCTCTTGGACTTTCAAAGATACACATACCAGCAATTCAAGCTTAGAACACGAATCTCATTCTCTGACATGCTGGTTGTAGACTGCCAGTGACGCCGATCCACGTGGCGTCATAATTGATCGGGACCGAGGCAAGTGCGGGGCGGACCTCGGAAGAGTCATGATCATTCCAACGTGACCGCATTCCTTACTGCTCTCTTTGGCAACCACCCACCATGACTGCTCTGCAGAATCCTCTCACTCGCGATGAGTTCGTCCAATGTCTCCCTTTATTCTCGACATACATCCCTTAGCCCGTCAAAACAGCATAGAAATCGCCACAAGAGCAGCCGAAAACTTCACGCGCCTTTATTACAATGCATATGATTCAAAAACCCGTCTCGCCGACCTCCCAGCCTTCTATCGGCCAAATTCCTCGTTGACATGGAATGGAAGACCATTCCAGGGAGTAGACGGTGTGAAGAACCTCGTAAAAGATTTACCTCCAACCAAGCACGAAATGCAATCGTTTGATTGTCATCCTATTCCTGGTATGTCCACAATCATCATGCTATGAGGCCAAGACTCATCTATGTGCAGGCACCTCTCCTCCTTCACTCCTTATCACTGTATCCGGGAGTGTTATTCATGGAGGAGGGCCCTCAGCCAACCCCCCAACGGCGCCTAAAAAGACTCTTGACGGACAACCCCGTATATTTTCACAAACTTTTATGCTTGTGCCAGATTCGAGCGGTACAGTCGCAGCAGTGGGAGAGGTTGCCAAGTACTACATCAGTGCAGACGCGTGTAGATTCGTTGGATGAGTTTCCCGTAAGCGTTGGAAATTGGAATAAATGTACTCTAGATATCGCAGTAAGTCCTCCCAAATCTCTTTCTTCAAGTCTGTGATGTTAACCAGTCTCGCTAGTACACGTATAATAAAACAAATCATTCTAAAGAGGAACTCTCTGGAAATCCCTAGTAAAGCTAAATAGTGCCAGTGCCATATTGTACAAGACCATCGTAAATATAGATTTTAAGGACAACACTCGTGTCTCGTGAAATACATGTAAAAGCGTGGGGTATTTTCTAGTTTCAAGTCGTGTTGAAATCATCTATTGGTCTCGAACCTTTTCCACCTCGTCGCTGGACTCCCGAGTTGCTGACGACTCTGCATCGGCCTCCTTGGGTGCGGAGTAAGTCTCTGTCGGATTGAACCGCTTTGCAAGGACAACGTTGAGGAGTGTTCCTAAGAAGAAAACACCGCTATTTATGTTTCCATTGAGCACAGTCTCGTGGTGAAAAGTTTCAACGACGTACAAGAATGCAGAAGTCACTTTGTAACCTGACGGGTAGTTGGGAGCCTTGTCCGCAGGGAAGATAAGGTTAGGTACCCATGCATTGAAAACGTAGGACGCCTAGCTATCACTTAGTAATTGAAGCCTTTGTGGATTTTCATGGAAATATGTTTACCGTGTTCAGGAAACCGATGGTAATTGCACGGTGCTCAGCACTGTAGGATGTCAACTCGTTGACCCAGGACTACCCAAACGAGTCGTTAGAGTCTGAACGCGCTATTTTGCGAGGGATCGTACCAGTGTTAGAGCGCCACATCCAACGACAGTAAAATTGAGATAGAATCCAGCGAATTTGGCACTATCATTGGTTGGCCAAGTCGATAGAATGATGTTGCCAATGAAAGGAAGTATCGCTCCGAATGCAATGACAGGCCACCGTTTTTGCATCGCATCCGAAACCCAAGAGTACTTGAGAAATTGTCAAACGTCTAGAATAACGATGGAGTGGGAAAAGGACATACAATCAATGCGGTGCCGACCTGGAGACCATAACCACCAGTCGGGATGAGATTGACTTGTTCGACAGAATACTTTCCCGTTGACTTGAGCCATAGGTTCATGTATTGATAGGATCCGAGACTGTATAATCAACGTGAGTATTGGTACCAGCACTGAGAACATCGGAAGTATAATGTACCCAACGACAAAACACGTGTAGGGGACCATAAAGGCCCATGGAACCCAAGAACGGAATGCGTCCGCCATTCCTTTCCAGCTGAATCCTTTCCCTGGGGCACGCTTGAACCTCTCAGCTCGTTTTTNGGCCATAACCAGATCTTCGTCACGGATGTACCATCGGCAGCGCGGGTTGACCCGATCCGGGGTATCAGGAATCATGAAGAAACCTGCGATAGCGATAGGACTTGAGAGCAAATTGGTGTCAGTCATCGGAGAACATAAAGAGAAGGAATACGTACAAAGATATGACACCGTCAATCAAGAGGAGCCATTGCCATCCGTTGTGACCATGGACACCATTGAGGCCTTTGTACACAGCAGCTTGCAAGTAACCGCTGAACATTGTGCCCACCGAAGAACATGATATGAAGAGGACGGCACGTTTTCCCAACTCGCTTGGTCCATACCATGTGCCTAGAACCCAGAGCATTCCAGGGTAGGCTGAGGCCTCTGCCAAACCAATGAAGAAACGCAAGACATAGAGGGTTTCGACGTTTTTCGCTGCCGCACAAGCCATAACCAATATCGTCCAGAATATTTCACAGCATGGAACTGCAATGGTAGTATGATTAGAGCTTTTCAGTACCGTAGCCGAAAGTACTCACGCCAGATTGAAGGCGATACCTTTACCATGAGCAGTGTAGCAGGATACTAGGACAACTGTGAGCAGGTGTCTCACTCAAGCACTCGGACTGTATCTGAACTCACTTGTCCTACCACATATCCAACGGTGAACATGGTGAGAAGGTTGTTGTATTGGCGCCCTTGGAAGTTTAGATCCTCTTTCATTCCAGAAACGTAGGCATTGCTGATGTTTGACTGGTCCAGGTATTTAATAAAATCTAGAGAGCTGTTACTTGTGCATTCATGTCGATGCTAAAGCTATATAGATGGCTTACATCCAAGACATGCGATAGTCATCAAACCCAAATCGAGACGCCGAACATATCGACGCTCTTCTTCAGACTTATCATCTCTAGGAAGCAACGTTGGTGAAATGGTTAGGATGATCAGGGAATTTTACAAACCTGTCCCAAATGACTTGGCTAATTTTGGTTCCCCAGGATCGTTTGGTTGTCTGCTCGACAGAGCGCGTCTCGGAAGACATGGGCAAGTCAAAGCGAAGGAGAGAAGCGTCGAATCAAGGTACCAGGAACATTCGCGAGTAGTTATAAGAAATCTTATCGAGGATTGCAACATATTGCGTGCTTATCCAAAGGAAAAAGAGGAGTCAAAACTTTTGAGAGGTCGGCCTGGTACGGCTCAAAATAACGGGAAGATTGACAGTACGGATGTCTCTCGGGAATTCCGAAGATCCCATTAATCGGATTATTTTATCATCCCGACGGCCCTAACCCCTGAACCACAAGTGGTGTGTTTACAGAGCCAAAGATCCATTTGTTGATCCTCTCGTTCTTCCATCGTCGTCGATTTTTCGTCCTAGAGCGCGCCTCTTGATGACGATGGCACAGAACCAAGAAGGCATCACTGTTGCATGTGACCGCGGCGGGACATTTACTGGTGCGCAGATCATTTTTGTCGGCTATCAGCCATTTCTTGGGCATCTACGTATTCCACCAATGGTACTTAGATGTTTGGGCGTTCATCCCAAACCACTTATACCACCAACCGACGCTCTCTCTATTGGGAAACTCTATCGTAGTACCAGGAACAGATGGCGTTCAAATACAGCTCAAACTTCTATCCGAAGATCCACAGAACTACAAAGACGCACCAACTGAGGGTATTCGAAGGGTGCTTCAAATAGTTCAGGGAAAGACTATCTCTAAGGATGAGCCCCTTGATACCAATCTGATAGGTACTTGAGAATATCTTTCTACTGTCTGCCAATAGTGTTAAAATTTCTCAGACTCCGTACGAATGGGAACGACTGTCGCCACGAATGCTCTCTTAGAGCGCAAAGGGGAGAAGTTTGGGCTAGTTATGACAAAGGGCTTCAGGGATCTACTTGAAATAGGCGTGTTTCTACTCTGTTGATAACTGAATCCGTCTCACAAACTGCGATAGGTGATCAGACTAGGCCTGACCTCTTTGATCTTTCCATCTCTACGAAACCAGAGATTTTGTACAATGCCTCGGATGTCGTTGAAGCCGACGAGAGAGTTTCCATCGAAGGATGGTCGCTCGACCCGGAAGGGCAAACAGTTGACGGACTTCTTTCCAACGCAGAGAAGAACCAGGAAGACGGAACCGTAGAAATTGGAGTGAGCGGCGAGGTGGTACGAATATTCAAGAAGCTCGGTACGCATATTGGTTGCGCTATGTGTTCTTGCCAACATATTTATTCCACCCAGACGAGGATGACATGCGTGTTTCTCTCCAGACTCTGTATGATCGAGGACTACGGGGGTTGGCTATCTGCCTCCTGCACTCCTGGACTTACCCTGCTCATGAACTTGCCATTGCTTCCATCGCAACCTCTATCGGTTTCACACAAATTTCACTCTCATCGCATATATCTCCCGCTATCAAGGTATGCCCAAAATTTGTCCAAGATTAAGCATGTTCCGACATTGATAGGTCGTCCCTCGCGGAAACGCTGCCGCTGTCGATGCATACCTCAGTCCTGTTCTCAGACGCTACGTCGACAACTTTCTATGTAATTTTAAGGACAATCGTGCAGGGAAGAGGTGTGACTTCATGCAAAGTGACGGTGGCCTCGTCAGTGCCGAGAGGTAGGTAGCTCTTGATGTAGCGGAACGCACCTAATTTATTGTTGCCGCAGGTTCTCTGGCCTTCGAGCTGTGCTCTCTGGACCGGCAGGGGGTGTGGTAGGTTTTGCGAAGGTGACTTACTACTGGTGCCTCATGTGATCCATTGGCTCACCCAACTATCCAGACAACCTATGAAGAGAAGTCTGGCGTTGCTGTGATTGGCTTCGACATGGGTGGAACATCTACCGACGTCTCTCGTTTTGCTGGTAAATTCGAACATGAGTTCAACAATGTTACCGCTGGAATCAAGGTTGCATGCCCGCAGTTAGGAATCGAGACCGTTGCTGCGTGCGTTTTGTATTATACCATATTTCTCTTTATTGACAGGAATTATCAGAGGGGGAGGATCCTGCCTGACTTATAAGAACGGCACATTTTGCGTCGGTCCTGAATCTGTGGGTGCTCATCCCGGTCCTGCATGCTATCGGAAAGGTGGCGAGCTGGCTATCACAGTTGGTGGACATTTATTTGGTACCCCGTCTCAAACTAAGCTCTTTCTTTCTCTTCTAGGATGCTAACTTATTTCTTGGTCGCTTGGTTCCTAGCACATTCCCTTCCATATTTGGACCCAATGCGGATGCACCCCTCGATATCGAAGCATCACGCAGGAAATTTTTAGAGCTGACTGAGGAGATCAACTCCAGGAGACCTGGGATCGATCCCTACTCGATCGATGAAGTTGCCGCTGGTTTCCTGAAGGTTGCAAATGAGAATATGTCAAGACCAATGCGATCCTTAACGGAGCAGAAGGGTTATGTGGCATCTGCTCATAATCTATGTTGTTTTGGAGGCGCTGGTGGCCAGGTTTGCGCGTTATAATATATCATCGGGTGCAATTCTAATTCTCCTACAGCATGCATGCGTTATTGCCAAAGGTCTTGGAATCGAGCTAGTCATCGTTCCCAGATTCTCCAGCATTCTGAGCGCCTACGGAATTGCTTGCGCAGACATGTCAGACGAAGCGTCGGAGCCCATCTCAGTCAATCTCTCTCAAGCCAACATCGAAAGTTGGGCATCTATTGAAACTCGAGTCGCAAAACTGCGTGCGTCCGTAACCCAAAAGCTCCAAGACCAAGACGTAAAGCCGGACCAAATTGCCTACGAGGTCGAGCTCGGGTGTTTATATGATGGAAGTGATACCATATTACAAGTTCCTTATAGCAGATCCGTGGTCGACGATTTCATCGCAGCTCATCTCCGGGAGACGTCTTTCTCGATGCCTCGTAATGTTTTAGGTGCAAGCGTACGAGTGCGCGGCACTGGGAAGACCACAAACTTCACACCGAAAGGATATTCAGACGAGTTGGCTATGGCTGAGGCGCAGGGCACTGGTGATTTGCCTCAAACTGCAGACTTCACATCAGCATACTTCGACTTTGCCTCTGGTGGAAAGAGGGTCCCAACTCCAGTTTATTCTCTCAATGGCATTGCCAGAGGATCCAGGATTCCGGGGCCTGCGATCGTCGCTGACAAAACGCAAACCATAGTTGTAGAACCCGGCTGTGTAGCATTTGTCCTCAGTGAACATGTTATTATTCGGGTAGGAAAGGATAACGTTGGCGGCGCTGATAAACTGGAGCTTGAAGGTGGTCCAAAGGCTGCTGACCCTATTATGCTCGCTGTCTTTGGAAATAGGTTCATGAGCATCGCGGAGCAGATGGGACATACATTACAGAGGACCTCTATTTCAGTATCCATCAAGGTGAGTGGCCCGCCCAAGTGATCTTTACTCTTATTAACACAATGGTTTAGGAACGCCTGGATTTTAGTTGTTCGATTCATAGTACAGATGGTTCTCTTGTTGCAAACGCTCCTCATGTTCGCTTTCTCTCTTGTATCCACGCCTTCTTCGGATGAATGATGTTTGTCTTCTAGATCCCTGTCCATCTTGGTTCCATGCAATACGCCGTTCAGTCACAGCACCAACACTGGCTTGGGAAACTCAAACCCGGCGATGTTCTTTTGACCAATCACCCTGAATGGGGAGGAACTCATCTTCCTGACTTAACTGTTGTGACACCGGTGTTTAATCCCGATGATGATACGAAAGTGCTATTCTATGTTGCATCAAGGGGTCATCATGTAAGGAGCCTTCCAATATAGCTGCTAATCCAGTGCTGACTTACGGCCAAATTGAAGACTGATATCGGAGGTATGTCGAAACGTATACTCCACCTATAATTCTATGTCAACTGCTTTCTAGGGACTTCCGTAACAAGTATGAACCCTATTTCTAAGGAGCTATGGCAGGAGGGCGTGAGGTAAAATACAATCTTTCGTGTACAGAAGAATTTCTTATTGACTATCTGACGTAGTGTAAAATCTTTCTTGCTTTGCTCTCAGGGAAAATTCAATGAAGAAGGTAAACAAGACCGCATTCAACCCCGGTGCTTCTCTCACACGATTTTAGGTTTCCGAGAACTCTTCGCCGAGCCAGCAAAGTATCCGGGTATGTATGTTTCCAACAGTCATGAAGACTTTTTTTACGCTGCTCGTTAGGGAGTAGCGCTACTCGTCGCATTGATCACAATATTACCGACATTCAAGCTGCGATATCGGCCAATGTCCGAGGTATCAACCTTATGAACAGCCTCTTTGAAGAGTTTGGAATTAGTATGGTTTTGGTCAGTGACATGTTCTCGTATCTAGATGCTAACCAGGGGACTGATGCGTGTCATGCAGTTCTACATGAAGCAGATCCAAACTCTCGCTGCGGAAACTGTTCGTGTTTTCTTCAAGGATGTTCATGCGCGTTTCGGCGGCAGGACATTGATGGCCAAAGACTACATGGATGATGGAACAATCATACAACTCGCAGTTCGAATCGACCCCCAGGAGGGAAATGCTATATTTGACTGGACAGGAACAGGGCCGCAGACACATGGGAACTTTAACTGTCCAATCTCACTCTCTTACGCTGCTATTATCTACTCCCTGCGGTCCATGATCAGAGGTGAACTTGTTTTTCTTTGTCTCGCATTGTCATTGACTCTGGGTCAAAATAGCGGATATTCCAATGCCTCTGAACCAGGGGGTATTGGATCCTGTAACAAATATCGTGCCCAAAGGCAGTTTCTTGAACCCATCAGGGGTCGTTGCTATATCCGGATCTACGATATCCTCTCAGAGGTTGGTGGATGTAATTCTCCGGGCATTCATGGCGGCAGCAGCTAGTCAGGGTTGCGCAAACTCTCTTGGGTTCGGTACCGGAGGAAAGGATGCCTACGGAAATGTGATGCCTGGCTTTGCTTATGGAGAAGCTATTGGAGGGGTAATTTGCGCGCGCGTCTTATGTGACTATCATATCTGACCTGCTCTCTAACCAGGGCAGTGGCGCAGGGGATGGATGGCATGGTACACATGCCATTTCTGTACACTCCACAAATACTCGTTTAACAGATGTAGAGGTCATCGAGGCTAGGTGTCCTTTGCTTGTGGAAGAATTCTCGATCCGAAAAGATAGTGGAGGTTCTGGAAAATGGAGAGGCGGTAAGGACGTCCCTTCTGAATCGGATACGTCACACTTAATACTTATATATTTGAACTGCAAGGAAACGGCTGTACGCGTCAGATCAAGGCAAGGATTCCGGTGAACTGTTCCATCGTTTCTCAGCGTCGTGTGTTCTCTCCCTTTGGTTTACAAGGCGGGGGAGATGGAGCACGCGGGCGTAATATTTGGATCCGGCACGACCCCGCCGACGGAAGCCGCACCGAAATCAGTCTGGGGAACAATGGTATGGTCAAGCTGGGTAAAGGTGATAGTGTGCTCATAGAGAGTCCCGGAGGAGGAGGCTGGGGGGNACCTGTAATAGATTAATACACCACCAAGGTAGCTGTAATCATGACATGGATAGTAGTATATTAAATCACGTGCCCGAGTATATATGAATGCTCCGGCGGTTACGCAGTGCACCTTGACTCGTTCCACCATAACCATCGCCTCAGACCTTGTCAAAGCGTCCAGCATGCCTTTCCAAGTGAAAGCAACTTATCGAGGCGAGACTCGCAAGATTTCCTTTCCTGCAGAAAACTCCTTTCCTTCCTTCGATCAACTCTGCAAAGAGGTAGAGTCCTACGTCTACTCCTCAGTTGGTGAACACTAATGACGACCCTATACAGTTATACCGTGTATTTCCTATAAGCCATAATTATTACATCCATAAATTACTGTTCTCTCCTGATTCATCCAAGTCTCGTATCTTGCTCGCTCGCGAAGTTCGTAACGCTGAGGAATACGACCGCTGCATTGCCCAAGTCGCCCACAGCTCCTTTTCCGAACCGTTGCTTCGTTTCTTTGTCATCGACGACACCCCTCATAAACTTCCTTCCCACGTCGTAGGCCGCTCTCTGTTCAGCCCCGTTGGTCATAGCACTCCGTCTATGCCGACTCCTCAGTCACTGTTCGGCATGTCCCCCACTGTGACCTTCTCCCCTATTCCTCCTCCACCCATTATCTTCTCGTCACCCAGGCCATTCTCACAGGGACCCATGGAAGTTGATGCTCCGGCTTTGTCATCGCCCTCAGCGGCAAGGCAGTCGTCATCTCTCCCGCAGTCCCCGGTCGCCACCCAATCGTCTTGCTGCGCCGTAAGCCAAGGAAAGGCTGACGTAGAGGCACTCATTGCCAGGTTCAAAACAGACCTCGACGCTGTTCTGGTTAAGTCCTTTGGTTCCTCCTCCCCCAGTGTCATGGACCTTGGCAACCCACCATATCAGACGCATGCATCGACTCAACCTTTTTCTCTCTTGTGTGTCAACAAATGGTGCCACTCCTGCTCCAAGAGTTTCCAAGGACCCTGGTATGAGTGCGAGAAGTGTATGTATGTGATGGTAAGCTCACACCTAACACCTTAAGCGCCNAGTGTCATTGACCTATCTGTAGTGCCCGGTTTGCTACCCGCAGACTCACAAAGCTTGCATCCTGAATGGTCAACCTGCCGTTCAGCGCAAGACTTGTGCTCAGTGCCCGGAAAACCGAGCACACTCGTCTGCTAGCTTTTCCAATGGGCGCCTAATGAGTCCCGCGATTACTGTGCGGCGTTTTTCGGCCTCCCAATCTGTTAGGCGCCGAGCTCCTGATGTTCGGGTTACGCCCCCCACACCAATGAGCCAGCCATTATTCGGTCGGGAACCGACCCCCCAGCCTGATCGTTTGTCTGCGACTCCACGCCCTGTCAATGGGAATATTACTCCTCCTCAGGTCAATGCTCGGCCCATCCACACTGGGGTGCGCTGCGATAAATGCAATGACACCGTCGTCGGCGTCCGTCACAAGTGTCTGGATTGTCCTGATTTCGATCTTTGCGATGGATGTTACGGAGCCCATGAACACAATCCATTCCACGAGTTCTTTGACATCATGGAGCCTGGCCGTGTCATTGTGCACACTACCTATGGAGGCAATCGCACGGCGCGGGCTATGCCATCAAGCCCCCCGGAGCCTGTCAACCATAACGCTACCTGCGATTTGTGTGATTCGCTTATCCGGTCCAACCGCTATGTAAGTTGTTGCTGCGGTGCTATTTGATTCAATTGACTGATGTGGCGTAGAAATGCGTGCAATGCCCTGATTTCGATACTTGTGAAGCTTGTCATGCAATTACTTCTGAGCAGCATCCCAACCACACCTTTGTTCGCATTAAGGATGCAGCTGACTACCTGGTATGAAGACCCATCTTAACTGTAATACATTACTAACGGTATTTTAGCGTTCGACGTGTGTCGAGCCAATCATGCATTTTGCGACCTGTAACTGTGAGCAATCGGTTTTCTATTCTTTTGATACTATTTATTAATCATCTTATTTAGCTTGCATGAAGCGCATCTATGGTACCAGATACAAATGCATGCACCCTGAGTGCCATGACTTCGATCTTTGTGATGCCTGCGAGGCACATCCCATTGCTCAACACCCACCCAACCATCCCCTATTGAAGATGAAGTCCCCCGACACGGTCATCCCAACCGTCTATAGAGTCGGCCAGACTAGGTTGATTCCCAGCCCTGCGCCTGCTTCACCAGCTGAGGAAGCGTCTCCTCCTTCGCCATTCTTCTATGAATCAATCATTGCTCGCGCTCCTTCGCCAAAGCCCAGGATGGTCCCACCTCCGACTGACATTCTTCCCACGCCGCCGTCGAGGGAAGCGACTCCTCTGTCGCGTACCATGCCTGGGTCATTGCCAGAGATACCAGCTCCTGCAGCTGTCCCGTTCGTGCCTACGTCTCCGTGGGACAATATTCTCCGCGCAGCCTCTGAGTTGCCCAAACGCGCTGTTCCTGCTCCTGTTACGGGACCTTCGTTCCCGCCCCCTTTGCCTCTCGATCCCGGCTTCGATGCAGATGTCGAAGCTCGTGAGAGACTTGCTCGTCTGCGGGAGGGTTCTCTGTTCTGGTCTTCCTTGCTGCCTAGTTCTCTGGTCAACCCTCACAATGAAACCCGCACTCCTCCTGTCCCGCCTAAGCCTTGGTCTGTAGACCCGGTAGCGGAGCATATCTCACGTTTTGCACCATTCCAGATCCCCCCTCCGCCACCACCCTTGGAGACACCTCCGTTCTTCTACAATCAACATGCGCCGCTGTTCCCAATCGACCCATTGCCTGTCCCGTTGATCCCCTCTCCGCCATCTCCTAAGGTTGTGAAGAGGGAGACGGTTGGGATTGCGCCTGATGGTGTTTGGCCTTCGACCCCTCGCTTGACGCACCTCTCGAATGTGCATGGAAACGAGGAGTGGCAGGTACCTGGTCCTGTTGAAGAGTCCCCTTTGACGGNTGGAGAGGCTTTGTTGAATCGTCCGGTGGTTGAAGAAGGGGCTGCTGCTACTGCTACTACTCCTCAGCCTACGATGTCGCAAACTTTCAATGCATCCCCTTCCCTTGCTGCATTGCTTGGTAGTTATCGCCAGCGCGCCGCCATGCCCTCGATCGTGGATCATGTCGAGGAGCACCTCAAAGCTTTTGGGACCCAGACAGAGATAGAAGAAGAGAAACCGAAGCCCCCCAAGATCCTCGAAGCTGATTTCGTTGAGGATGTGACCGTCCCCGATGGACAAGTGTTCCCTCCTGGAGCGGAGTTTATCAAATGCTGGAAAGTGCAGAATGTTGGACAGACTGAGTGGCCGGAGGATACGGAATTGGTTTTCGTTTCAGGCAAAGCAATGAACAAGGCTRGAGATAAGGTGCATGTCGGGAAAGTCAACGCTGGAGAACATGTAGATATTTGGACTGGTGAGTTGAAGGCGCCTGAGTTCCGGGAACATATATGAGTACTTGGAGGTTGAGGGATGGAGAGGGAAAGTTGTTTGGGAATAAGATCTGGATCGAGTGAGTGTTTTTTTTTCCTCCTCATGTTTTTTTTTCGGAAGTGTGTTGATGGGGCTATAGTATCGTGGTGTCGGAGCCTTCTGTTGCGCGTTCGTGTTCCGGGGACGAGGAATCGTCGATGTCGTCTTCCACGCTGATTGTGCCTGCGCCTGCGTCAGAGATCGTCCGTGCGCCCTCGTCGACGCTAGGCACCGCTACGCCGGTGACTGCTCCGTCAGCTCCGTCGACTGAGGACAGTGTGTCGGATGCAGGATCAGATGTTTCGTTGTTGAGTATGCCGGCCTCAGACTCGGATGAGGAGCTGTTCCAGGATAGCAGGATGCATGTCAGCAGAGAAGGAGAAGAGTACGTTGTGCTCTTTGATGAGACATCGAGTGAAGAGGAAGGTGCTTAGTKGGTGGGAAAGATATTCTTGAACTTGTAAACCATTCTCCCGGACTCGTTTATTCTCATACAGTACAATCAGTTTGACTGTCTTCTCGGTACGCAGAATGCTAATAAAACATGAGGAATTGTGTTATACTGGAATGTTCTGTGGGGGAGAGGATCGTCGATGACGAGAACGTGGTCTAATATGGGTTTACTTGGGAATGTACTCTATAACCTTGTATGTGGCAAGGTGGGGTAGATAAAAGGACAGAAGGGAGTGTATTGAGAAGGCAGCTGGTCGCCATCCCGTGAGAACGGAGTAACGTACATGTTTGGAAGTGGGAGATGAATAAATGGGTGCAGGTGTGACGCGTTTGTGTGCGCAATGTCAGATAATGCCTGATAGGGCCTCGTTCTGGCCGGGAATGGTGGGCTGGGTGGGTGAATGTGTGTGATCCGCGATTGACATCAGAAGAGAGTAAGTAGGATGTGCTTGTGAACCAATGGTACGGATAATTGGGAGGGAGTAGAGAAATCTAGAAGGGACAAGGAAATATAAAGCTCGGAGGATGGAGAGTGAGGAATCCGAGCTAATTGCCGAAAAAGTGTACGCTGTGGCAGTGACGTCAAGATAAATTGAGAGTTCGCTCATTCCATCGCCATCGCGAGGCCCACTTCCGTTTTTTTCTTTTCTTTNNTCTTCTTNCCCCCTGGGACACAGCGTGGCATTGGGAGAGACCCGGGCGTGCGGACCGCGACTGGTTGGAGAGCAACGTCCATGAGCTCCCTTTCTCTCGACCGCCCCAAGCTTGCTTCCCCCTCTTCCTGGTCCCGCCGATGGTCCCTCAGTAAATGTCGTGCGAAGCCTCTGCCTGCGCTCCCGACTGCGCCCGAGGTGCGGACCGTGCGTGCGAGCGAGGATAGTCCRCCGCGSGAGCTGCCAGAACTAGTGTATCCATCTCCAGGAGACCTTTCTTCGCCATCCTGTTCTTCATCTTCCCACGACCAACACTCCCAGTTTGCTGTCAATCGGCCTTTCATACGAGCCACATACCCCGCTCTATCCACTTCCAGTATGCCTACTACTACTAACGCCACCATTACCATSCAATCCCCCGCGAACGGACGCAGGCCAGGCCCGCACAAGCTCAGAAAGTATCCACCCAGTGCATATCATCACAATGTACACGATAAAACCCCGACCGTGTTCTCGTTCATCCCCGACCAGCCTCCCCCCGAGGACTCCAACTTTCCTTATACTTTCTCTCCCGCACCGACCTCTTCTTTCTTCGGGCCAATGTCTGCTTCTTCCAGTACCCTTCATTGGATGCCGAACAGACCTTCCTTCCTCCATCGGAGTTTATCCACCCCCAGTGCCGTCAGCGTTGGCCGACCAGCAAGCTCTGTCGCCTCCCACACCCCTCTTTTGCCTTCTACTAAAGAGGTCAAGAGAGTGAAAACTATGCCCCACCGGAAACTAGTCAAAAACAGGCAGTCGCGTGGATTAAGCACTATCAACACTACTCTCCCATTCGCAGCACTCGCCAATCCCTCCGTGCTAGAAGACGGCCGACTGCTTGTACATAGTCCTGATCAAATCCGAGCCGAGCCTCCGCCTATCAAGAAGCGCTCGCTCTCCTTCAATCTCAAGAGATGGAAGAGTCTTGGGAGTCGCACTCGGCCACCCTCGCCAACGCCGCCTACCCCTCCTATCTCGCCTTCGAGGACCGCTCTGGATCTCCCGCCAAGAGCCCAAGTTAATCTGAACGAGCCAGAAGAGGGCGAACCTCCACGCAGGGNCTCCGTCCCCGAGGCATGGGCTCCTGCCGCCGCTGCGGAGGTGTGCAGTACTTCTCTTTCTCTCTCGTAACTTCCGTTCAAACATATCTTCCAGGTCTCTCCGCGGAAAGACAAACAAGATGCCAGTCTGCCGTCATTATCGGTGTCTCCCATAATACCTCTCTCCCTCCCTCCGCCGCCGCCTCCAAAGGACGTGAAACAGGTGAATGTATTGCACTCCCGCGGAAAGAGTGTGGACAGTGCACAGAGTATCATGCTTGCGGAGAAGAAACGGATTTTCACTCTGGTTGTCCCCGATGAGGATGGGGGCGATATTCCATTTCCGAACCGGCCTCCACTTGTCAGAAGTGAAGCTCGGACGGCGTTTGATCTGGGAGGTAGGAAGGAGAGCAGGGAGATTCGAGATCGCAATCGAAGGTGGACGTTGATGACCGATGATGGATTGACAGATGAGGTGTTTGCTGAAGAAGTCAAACGGTGGGCTGTGGATCTGGATGAGGATGAGGACGAGGATACGGACGATGATGAAGACTCTTATGAGTCGGAGGCTGGGCATGTCATGCGAAGGAGAGGGTCGACGACGGAAGAGACTGCATGGCCGTCTGCATTAAGGGTGCTCTTAACGACGAGGGATCTGTTGAGGACGGAGAAAAATTATTTGAGGTCGTTGCAGAGCCTCTTGTCTTCATGTCCGTGCCCGCTCCCTCTCGACACCGACCACTCGATCGCAGTGCTTGCTCGCGCCTCAAAGGCACCGGCTCTTTCTTGGCCTATACACCCACCTCCCGCGACAATGGTCGTCTATCTTGTCATGCTCATCAAGGTCTCGGGGACATTGTTGAGGCGAATGCAAGACGATCCGAGTGTGGGTGGGGTCGCCATGGCTTTCGTGGAAGGCGAAGGCGAGGTCGAGGAAGCATTCGTCACTTGGTGTGAGAGTGTCGGGGCATGGTACACGCGCCCGGAAAAGGAGACCGCAGATGAAAAAGAGAAAGAACGCCCTCGCAAGTTAAATCGCGCCGGTTTTCCAGCATTAATGCGTCTACCATGTCCAATGAAGGACACGATTCGTCTAGTGGAGAGCTCGTGATCGTGGCAGAACCCTCAGCTTCTGTAACACCCCCTGTACCGTCGCCTGCAGAGTCAAGAAGGAGTGCAACACCATCTGCATCGGTGTGGAGGAAGAGTATGCCTGCACTTCCTGCATTCCAGCAGCACAGTCACAGTAATCATGATTCATCTTCGGGCTCGTCGATCCAAAGTCCGACGTCTGCGCTCTTTGGGAAAGGTAAAGAGAAGAGAAGGAAGGCGAAGAAGGAGAAGAAGGAGCTGCTTAGTGTCAGAGAGATGGGGATCCTTCCTGTGCAGAGAATCACACGGTATCGATTATTGTTCAATGGTCAGTGTTTTATCTACCTCTCTGCTTTGCATGATTCTGATATCATATGATAGATATGTTGAGACATACACCAACTTCTTCACCCACGCGCATTCTCGTGGAACGCGCCGTCGAGGCAGCGTCGCGGATCGCCACAAAGTGTAATGAGGTGCAGGGGACGAGAGCTTTCTCGTCGATTTCCCCTATTTGAATTCATGCAAATGACCGACTGCGATACCCTGTTTTTTTCTATCATCTCGATAACGACGGCCAGATTTTTTTTCTCTTGTATTTTTTGTTTTGTCCCACTCAATTATCCTATTGTATTCACCATATTTCCCTGATTTCTCTTTTTTTTAGAGTCTAGATATCCTTTCCTTCACGTTCCTTTCTCCATTCGTTTCGTGTACTAACAGTTTTCTTTCTTTTTTGTTCCTTCTGTCTTGCTGTTTTTCCTTTCTTTCCCAAAAAGTTTCTGTAATACTAACGGCACGAACTCCATATCAGTGCTCTCATCTTTATACCCACCCAACTGCATACATTGCATCTATAGCCCATCGCATTCTATACACATATCATAGCCAGCTCTCTCGCTTGCGTTTTCTTCATGTCTTTGCTTCCTGTCGAGTATCCGCTTTCACACGTTTTCTTTTACTTATTGCTATATTAAATCGCCATACACGAAGCCATTTGTTTAGTATAGTAGTAGTACTAGTAGTAGTTAGTTGTTTATGCACAGAGGGTTCTTTGCATGAGATTTCTGTTAGTACTTCTGGTGTGAGTTGCGATTCCGTGTTGAGATGCGGAGGTGCTATGTGAGGGTGGAGGTATGTTGGTTGTCTAGGCCTACGATGTATACCAAGCATAGACGGTGTCTTCTCCAAAGGTTTCCATGGCGGCGTGTTTAAAGTTCCGGACGTCCTATAGGTTTTTAGGTTAAAGAGCAGGACGGGGGAATCGGTGAAATGGTGCTTACGCCACCGTAGTTGAGAGTAACCCCGTACCCGACGCCTTCTTCGCCCACTGTTTTGGGTGCGACGGTTACGATGATGTTGTCGAGGACGGTGGTGTCCATTGACATGAAGGATTGTATTATTCTGGCGCCACCTTCGACCATGAGTGAGCCGATGCNGAGGGTGTGGAGGGTGTGAAGTAAGGAGGGGATGGAGATTGTGGCTGGAGAGAGAAGTGTCTAGTCAAAACAAATGAAAGGAAGATGAAAGAGTTTTTACCATCGGAGTTCGTTTCTACGGGTATGACTTTAGCTCCTGCTTCCTCTAATACAGATCTTTGAGGGCTAGACGCAGCCGATGAAGAGCAGATGAGCCACGGCCGTCGTCCGGTACCATTCTTGAAGTTCTGTAACAACTTGCTGTCAGGTGAAAATCGGAGGTGGGTGTCCAGAATGACAGGCCGTGGGAGGTGGTAAGGGTTATTATGACCATTGGCTTCGGGATTCGAAGGCCTAGGTGGAAGATGACGCGCTAGTACAAGGTCCATGAGCGGGTGATTTGTATAGTGGAAACGTTGTTGTTCGCTTACTGTTCAGCTGAGGGTTGTCGTTCAACGCAGTCCCAATTCCAATCATGATAGCGTCGTGCATGGTCCTCATCCTGAACTCAATTTCATTGAATATGTCGCGTTTTTTGTGGACACGAAGAGAAACAGAGACGCGCACCAGTGGGTCATGATCATACTCTCCTTACCGCTGAGAATGAGTTGTTTCCCATTCTCCCCAGCAATTTTTGCATCCTCAGATTCCGCAAACGTCAAAGTCACGTAGGGCCGGCCTTCGGGAGTGGGATCGGTGGTATAGCGGCTCAAGAGGGAGCTGAGAAACATGGGCGGCTGTGGNTCCATGGTGAAGGTCAAAGAGAGTGTTCCGTTCGGGATTTGTCAGCAGATTGGCTGGCGACTTTCTTGATTCTCCGGGGCGCTTTGGCCGGGAGTTGCTGTCTGGCTTGGATTGCATCCGAGCATTGTCTTGCTTTGTTGAGTCCGAGCTATTTGTGCAGAAGAAGGAAGAGAAATGAGAGAATGGAGATTCCAGATGGAAAACCTGATCGGTCCTGTTCCTGGTCACCTGATTGATGACCTCCATCGGTGACCAATAGGAGCCATGGCGATTTTCTTTCCCTTTTCTCTCATCCCCGCGCTATAATGAGCGACGTCACCAAGGTGGAGGATGATCTCGACAAACAACAGAATAACCACCCGGATGTAGAGGACAACGATGACGCAGAGGAAGACGATGGGCCTGCAGAGAACGGCGCCACAGGTATCTACATTCAGTATCCAATATCTATGCATTGGCGGGTGTTCCTTGGCTGATCCACTAATTAATCATAGGAGATGCAAAGAANGAAGAAGAAAAAGAAGAAGTCCAAAAAGAAAAAGCCCACTCAGTCGGATCCTCCTCGCATTGGTCTCTCCAAATTCTATCCCGATGGCGTGTATCCTGAAGGAGAGCTGCAGGAGTATAAGAACGAGTGCGTAAAGTTCCTCTTAATTGATTACTATCAACCGATCTTAGATTACCCTTTGTGATCATAGCAATGCATATAGAACAACCTCCGAGGAAGCACGCTACAATGAGAAACTGGCCAATGAAGACCCTGAAACAACATACCAGCATATCCGAAAGGCAGCTCAGGTTCATCGACTCGTACGACAGCATGCTCAACGAACAATCAAACCTGGCATGAGTCTTACTGAGATTGCGGAGAATATCGAGGATGGCACGCGAGCACTTGTTGAGGAGCATGAGTTAGATGCTGGTATCGGGTTCCCCACAGGTCTGAATCTAAATCACTGTGCCGCCCATTTCTCACCAAACGCTGGCGATACTACCAGTGCGTTCACCCATTCGCTTTTACATAGCTCTGAGTCTGATATTTCATTAGTCTTACAGAAGGGTGATGTGATGAAAGTTGACTTCGGTGTCCAAGTGAAGGGAAGGATTCTTGATTCTGCCTTCACCATGAACTTTGATCCTACGTACGACAAACTCCTCGAGGCGGTGAAGGCAGCTACGGACACTGGTATACGGGTGAGTTCATGTCTCCTTGACGTTCCTTCGATATTCATTTACATCTGCTTCAGGAAGCAGGGATTGATGTACGGTTGGGTGAATTGGCAGGATACATTCAGGAAACAATGGAATCTTATGAAGTGGAGGTCGGAGGTAAAGTGTATCCGGGTACGTCTGACCATCTGCTTTCTATTGGCACTCCCCTCATCCATCTATGTGCCACAGTAAAACCCATCGCAAACCTCAGCGGACATTCCATCAATCCTTACCAGATCCATGGTGGAAAATCAGTCATGTTGGTCAAGAACGATGATGAAACGAAAATGGAGGAAGGCGAATACTTTGCCATCGAGACATTCGGTTCAACAGGACGGGGGCACGTCGTAGAACAAGGAGATTGTTCACACTATGCACTTGTAGGCGATGCTCCTCATGTTCCATTACGGTCCGTAATACTGCCTCAACAAGTCCACATGACCTCGGACTAACCCAAGTTGTTCTATCCAGGTTAACCACCGCAAAATCCCTTCTCAAAACGATCAATAAGANCTTTGGCACCCTGCCATTTTGCCGACGTTATCTGGATAGGATCGGTGAGAGTAAGTACCTGCTTGCGGTGAGTGTTGACTATCCCTCTCCTCCGCCGATCTCCTGATCCCTGGCATTTTCTATGTAGCTCAACCATCTCGTGAGAGAGGGAGTGGTGAGAGACTACCCTCCGCTTTGTGACCAACGCGGCTCTATGACGGCGCAATTCGTACGTTTTCACATGTGTGTCCATCGTGACTAGCTCTTATTCTTCCTTCTCAGGAGCATACGATTTTACTGCGTCCTACCCGTAAGGAAGTTGTCTCTCGAGGAGACGACTACTAAAAGAGTGGATTGGTAATGTGTCAAAATCTACCCATGTATTAGCATCGTTACTGTTCTTGGGACATCTATGTATATATCATCTGCTACAATTCTAAAAGATCAAAATTGGTGCTTGCGGTATCCCGTTTATGGAAGGAAGTCCACCAATAGGCGTTGTGCCGATCTAGATGATGCGTGTCCTGACCCCGAGTCACAGCTTGCCCCACATTAGAACGSCCACCACGGATGGACCTTACTTATTAGACCACCTTTCCCCGCATTCATAGAACTCTGACTCTGCACTTTTCCTTCTTCTGATGCATCTGTGCCCGGACTTTTATAACACCTTTCGTTTTGCCCTTCTGTAACTAAACTATAATCCCTTAGAATCGTCTTTTCTACCACCTTGATACTCCCTCGAATGCAGTTAAGTCTGCCGTGGCCCTTTGGCTCTACAACTTTGCCGGAGCCTGTCCAAGTCGAGCAAGAAGACGGGAAGGAAACGCCAGAACAGACCTTGGCTGCTGTTCTTCACCATTATGCGACGCCGGGAGTCCCACCACCATCAGCTAGAGTAGACCCAACGCTGAAACTACAGAAGAGGGCACCACTGAGACCGTGGCATGTGTGGAAATATGGGATGGTTGTGGCCTCGAAAGGTGCGTCTACTTGTTTCACCTTTGTTCCGATAGTTGAAAACGCATACGAGCAGCTACTCAGCTCGCTGGGGATGTGTTGTCGCATCATATCTATGGACCACGAAAGAAATCCTGGGGTATCGAGATGACGATCGTATCTGGATTCATGAGAGGTCTGGGAGGTCACAGTTCTCTCGTAGATATCGTGAGTCCCTCCAGTCGTATCACTGTTTTTATATTAATTTAGATCGCAGACCACTATCCGTATGTTAATGGGCCTCGGTGGACTGGTACCACTTCCTTCGGACGCACTTGTCACTCCAGTAACCTTTCAAGTCAAGAAACTAAAGCTGCGGGGGATGCTCAAAGAACTTGATGATGCGGAAACTGGTCTGCGGGAACTGTCTGGAGAGTGGGTTGTTGGCCGTAAGACGTGGCAGAGGCTACAATCTGAATGGAAGCATATCCAAGCACAAACGAAACACCTACACCCTTCACACCCCTCGAGACGAAGCCATCGTAAGACTGAGATCGTCATTCTCTACATCCACGGCGGTATGTGATGTATTCAACTATCCCAAATCGATCACTAAAAACAGGTCCTTCCAGGCGCATACTACGTCAGCAGTGCCGCAGCACAACGGATAGTATCCATCCCTTTATCAAAGTATACAGATGCTAGAGTGTTTGGTATGTGATGTAGTGATGTTCCTCTGCTGTCACTAAATTTCCTGCAGCGTTGGATTACAGACTGGCCCCGGAAGCTCAGTTTCCTCAGCCTCTACACGACTGTGTCCTCGCTTACTTTAGACTCGTCGATGACCTTCACATTCCACCACAGAACATTGTTGTCGCGGGGGATAGTGCTGGAGGCGGTCTTGCACTTGCCTTATTAATGTATCTACGAGACAACCAATATTCACTTCCCTCTGGTGGTATTCTTATGTGCCCTTGGGTCGGTGAGTATAGCAATAATAATAACCATGTATTTACTAATCTTACTAAAATCCACTTAGATCTCACTATGAGCTGTGCGTCTTGGGATTCTAATGCTCCCTTCGATGTTATTCCCATTCCGACTAAATCTGACGACCCTCTCCATCCTGTCTCCCTCTACCTCGGTGATAACATAACACGCTACTTGACCCATCCGTACGCAAGTCCCTTGTTCGGAGACTTCAAGGGTCTTCCTCCGCTACTTATTCAGTCCGGCGATGCTGAGTTGCTGCGCGACGAGATAACTCTGCTGGCCCACAAGGCATCACTTGCAGGTGTTGATATACGACATGAGTTGTACGAGGATGCTGTGAGTATCATATCAGTTCTCCTAGTTTATTCATTAATTTAGATGTTAGATTCATGTGTTTCACTTTTACCCATTCTTAGATGCGGCCGGACGCGCATTTCTGTCAATGAGGGATTTTGTTCGTCATGTGCTGCCACAGAAAAGGTTACCTCAGGCACTGGATCTCCAGGCTGAAGAAGGCTGGAGCACGAGATCGACACTGAGAGCGCTTTCGTCGTTGCCGGAGACGGTGCCCAGACAGCTAAAGGCAAAGAGAAGGTCGAAGAAGAACTCCAAGAGAGCTCAGAGCCAAATGAATATTCTGCCTCTGAAAGCGACGATGACATACAGAGAGTCCGACCTCGCTATGAAAGTTGGGGCCGGACCTCTTCGAATTGGTTTATCCATTCTTTTGGCAGCCATGAAGACGGTCCCATTGACGATGCTGCGAGCTCTTCATCTTCGACCCCCTCACGTCCTAAGCCCGTTCGCCAACGCTCGGAAACACTACCTATGCCGTCATTATCTGGATTCCGGCGCATACAATCGGCATTGTCTATAGTATTACCTGATCCTCAGCATACACCTTCTCCTCAGCCTCAGCGGCCCAGGAGGAACTCGGTGCACTATCGGAGACCACACGAACGTCCGAATCATATAGCTCTCCCCTCACCACCGCGCTCAGTAACAGTCTCTCGTCGGAATTCGATTCTTCCTTCCCCTTCAATTCGTAAATCGACAAATACCAGTTACGCCGACATTCAGAATCTTGTGCAGAGCTGGAATGACACCGGCCCTGCAAATGAGACGACAATGTATCGACCTGCTGCACGGACTTGATTAATCGCTAATTATCAACGACCCTATAATCTGTTATCATGTTTTCTTTTGCTTTGCTTAATCAACGAATTAGACCACTAGGCGTCGCCTTTGGATTTTTAGTCTAGATCACCAACTTGGCGCCACATTCCTGGTTTATATGAAGCCCAGGAATAACTCCACAGGAATCATCATGCCCATACGTCCGCCTACATCCACCCACACGGCTTTACAATGGTATACTCTTGGCTAGGGACTGCAAATCTCTCCCTCGATAGACTTACGGGATAAATTTGTGCCCAATCTGTGTCGAGGCGGGGCAAGATTCAAGCTACGTCGGCGCGGCTGGAATGGTTCGACGACAAATGTAATCTAAGAAAGATCGGCATTGAACTGGTTCAGCTCTCGTCCTCGATCATGTTGATATCTACCGACATATTTCCTGGAATTATTTACATGATGCATGGACTGAGGCGTTGAGCGAACATTTCAAAGTAGCAAGCTGTTACAACAGTTGTGGTTCTCCTAAATTATGCTAGTTTATCAAATTATTCTTCTTGGGCACCATGCGAACGATTCCCAGTGGTATGGTTGAAGCATCTACATTCAACCAACTCGACCAATTCGGTGCCACATCTCTGAGCTACAACAAGAATTGGAGATCTCAACAGATGCACAATGGATATCATATAATGGTCCTATTTTAGGTCAAATACCTCGTAGGGGATCCTTGGTAGGTAATTTTGGACACACTTGATAAATGAGGAATGCCACATGTGCATTGTAGTGTAACGGGCCCCTGCAAAGCGATCCTGTTAGGATTTGAAATATCTCGAGGTCTCATGGGCTCAGGATATCTCAAATAGCAACTCATGATGAGGACCCAAGTTTGACTGTAGCCGTCTGAAGTCGAGAGTATGTACTGATAGAGGTAACGATAAACGTAGGCACAAGGATTAATTCCTCCGAGGGTGTGGCACTTGAAATGATCCGCACACAATGACCAAATGAATGGCTGCGAAAGGGCGTGGACCGGACGATGGCGGAGCGATATCATTATGCGGCGGGAAAAGAAGTGATAAAGCGGTGTTCGCGTATTTAATTGGAGTTGTTGGTGATCTGCCCAACATGTCTTCAAGTTCCTACGAGCTGCTCACCGCGACCAGATACGACGACTTTCTCCGAAAGTTTCGTTGGAATCACGACCACGATGGAGAATCTCCTTTTCTCCTCCTTCCTTTCCATTATGACCGCCTCAAAGAATCCGCAGCACGCCACGGCTGGATAACAGCTAAATCCATGATAACTTATACATCACTCAAGTTGGCGTGCCAGAACGCTGTTCAAAATCGGTTGAACAACTCTGAAGAGCATGAAAGGAGTGCTTTTAAGGTTCCAAAGTCTTCTGTTTCCGCTCTATTCTCCTAAACTCATGTTTTCATCGAGATACGAATCACCCTATCCGAATCAGGGGTTTTATCTGTTGAGGCCTCCCCTGTCCATCCATTCTCGACAGACCCCACTTCAGCATCTTTCTTCATCCCAATATCTGACACGTTCTCGGCAGTCACTTATGGCCCCAAATGGATGCTTCACCTTGACCCCGAAACAACACCATCGTCCCTATTCACATCGACCAAAACAACATACCGCGAGCCGTACAACACTGCTCGCTGTCGGGTAGGGATAGGACCCCTATCTCCATCTTCGTCTTCCCCTCCCTCAGATGTCCTTCTTTTCAACGAGAAGGGTCTCGTTTCAGAGTCCTCGATATGCAATATTGCATTCTATCGATCTGGCCATTGGCTCACCCCTCCTACCTCCTCGGGCTGCTTACCAGGTGTCCTTCGCCGATGGCTACTTCGAGAAGATCGAATTCGTGAAGCCGACGAAACCATTTTTACCCGAGATTCCATGAAAGAGGGGGATTGGGTCATGCTCTTCAACGGTGTCCAAGGGTGTAGACTAGGCAGGATATCGTTACAGACTCCGCCATAGCTAATCGTCGCAGCTAGGAATATTTGTCACTGTATTCTATACACTATGTACTTATGTCGGTAGATGTACTTTTAATTAACCATAGAGCAGGAACTCAGTCTATATCCATACCATCACTTTCCGACTGTATATCTATCAGCCCGTCATCCATCTCTGCCAGAATATAATCAACCATGTAGCTCTCTTGCACGAGCCTATCGATCCTGGAGAAATGTCTCTCTGTGTAGGGGATCAAAGAATCTACAAGTTCTTTCAGTGCAGTTCCCCCAACCCCGTTCAACCTCCCTGGATCGACGGAAATTCCAGCAGACTCGCCCGCCTCTTNCGAAAAATGCTGACATGATGTGCTCGGCAGGTCGTAATTTGAAGANCGGCGAAAAAGATGCCCTGAGCAATCATACTTGTTTTCGCATTTGCATTCCAATCTCGAGCGAATCGAAGAAGTCTGGCAAGATCGGACCCGCAGAGTGTTCGAATGACTTCGTCAACGGATGCGTGACCTGTAGAAGATTCGGGGTCGGTAGAGGACAGTCGCACCTCCCTGAATAAGGAAAGCAATCTCCCGGGCTGCTCCATGGCTAGAGCTAAATGTATGGCTTTCTTGTAGTCATGAAGTGAAAGGTAATTCTGGAAGTCTTGCTCTCTGGGTAACATGATGATTAGCCAAACTAGCTTTTAAGAACATGGGTCTCGAGCACTTACTTGGAAACGAGGTCCGCTCGTTTCGACTCAGTTTCATTCTCTTGCTCCTCAGTACAGTCTTCCCAAAATGTGACCACAGAATCCGCAGCGCCAGATACTATAGTCCTCTCATCGGAACTGATAGTAAGAGCCCACACCTAGGCTTAATGGTTTAGTTATATCATTAAAGATGCTCAGATTCCGACGAACCTTGTCTTCATGATTGTCCATAGTTGTTACACATTCTTCTTCCCGGATATTCCATAGTTTGACCAAACCATCAGAGCCCGAACTGACGAGCTGCATCCCCATGTTCAAAAAGTCGACTCGGAGAACCGAGTTGGTGTGACCTTCGAAGGTTTTTACGCAGGAGAAGTCGTCCAAACTCCAGAGCTTGACGGTCTTGTCGCCGCTTCCTGTAGCCAACACGCGTTCTGTCTTTCCAAAGCGGACACTCCAGACACCCCTTTTGTGACCTTTGCAAAGGCCGAGCACCTTCAACGACCCGCGTCGTGAGCCACTGGAATATTCAATTTCATAGATCTTTGCGGTACGATCTTGAGAACCAGATGCTAGAAGACGATTATTTGGTGAACAATCAAGGGAGTTGATGTCCTTCTCGTGTGCCTTCAGAGTGAATAGGCTTTTGCAATGTGTCGGAGAGGCATCTCCATTGTTGTCTCGGGCGTCGGCGTGTGTGCTGAGATGAGAAAGATCCCACATCTTGATTGTACGATCCTGACTACCAGAAAATAAAAACGGGGGCGCAGGCTCTGTTCCTGACTGTCGTGAAAATGCAATCGCCCCAACACTCTCAGCGTGGCCTTCACAAATGGCTACACAGCCGTAGCCCCAGTCTGATCCTGAGCTAGACATCTCTCCAAACGGTGCCCATATTCGAACGGAACGATCCTTGCTACTGCTGGCTAGAGAATACCCATCCGCACTGCGGTCTAGTGAGAGAACTATATCGTTATGTCCTTCTAGTAGACGTGCATCGGACTGGGATGTGGAATAAATTCGAATGAGGGAGGAGTTAGTGGCTAAAGCTAAATGAGAGTCACGTGTGCCATTTGCGGTCAGGAATGTAGCGTCTACAATCTCATCGTTGTAACCGATGAGTTGACGGCTCAATGATTGCGTGGAAAGAGAGTGAAAAAGGATGTTCTGATCAGCGTGTACTGAGACAATTGTCGATGTAGAAGGGATGTATCTGGAAATGTGTTAGACGGATATCCGATGCAGGAAAGTCACTGCACAAACATGATATCAACTATCTGCCTTTGAACCTCTTGCTCTTCGTCGGTGGACGTGGAATGCTGTTTCCCTAATGTGAACAGCGTTTTTCCATCCACAGCATCCCAGATCTTCACGACGCCTTTCTGTCCACCAGTGTAAAACCGTAGCTTGCTTTCCCCAGACGCAGTGTCGGGGGAACCTTCGTCAGAACGCAGGATTCCCACTGCTTCAGCTGGCTCAAGGATGGGGATAGTCTTGGCGAGTATTGGGGAGAAAGCCTTTCCTTTTCCCTTCAAGCTTGTTTTCCCCCTCGAAGTCAGATCCCAAACCAGGGCCACAGAATCTCTTCCGGCACTGATGAGCCAGTGTCCGTCCTGAGAAACGTCAAGAGCTCTGGGAACGGAAACGTGACCTTCCAATATGGCCTCTGGTTTGAGACTTCCCTTCGTACCGGGCACGGTAGAGAGCTCGAATATTCGGATACGGGTGTCAACAGAAGCAGTGATCAACTGCATTGATTGCTTTTGGCTGACTGACGAAGTATCCTGAGGGTAATGGAACGCAAGTGCACTAACAACACCACCATGACCTTTGAATACGTGTGTTATGTAGCCTCGAGCAATATCCCACACCTTCACGACTCCATCTGCGGCGCCTGAGGCAAGATATGTGGAGGTAGGATCGGTTTTGCAGACGTGGACCGGAGCTTCGTGGGCGCGTGAGATAACACGAATAGGCTGGACAGGGGAAGATGAAGAAGAGGAGGGAAGTTCAAATATCCGCAAAGACTGCGAAGCTGAGAAAACTGAGAGATATTTGGATGAAGGTGAAATGCAGAGGGAGGTTATAGATTCCGTATCCTGTAACTTGTATTACGATCAAGGTAAAGCAGAAGAGTGGAATACGAACCCCTGAGAATCTACATATCTCATCTCCAGACGAGATTTCGGTGTAGATGGTATCAGTCTCAACGCAGGTAACGAGCTTCGTTCCATCTGGAGTGACGGCTACAGGCCCCGAAGTATAGAGGGGATTTATTGTGCGCGCTTTCTTGAAACTTATACACATTTAGCTATTATCTGTTTGCTTGATAACAGACATACTCACGAAGTTTTAAGTTTGGGCCGCACTGTGGAGACCGCATGATGCTCGGGACGAGAGGGAGATCTAAACTTTGGTTTTTTTTCTTACGCCCCGGGTATCTCGGACCGGACAACTTATCCTATTCTTCATGTCGCACCCAATCTTGGTTTTTGCACTATTCTTGGGTATTCTGGGTGCTCTTTTTATTCCCAGATTCCTCGACAACCCAGTTGATGGGTCTTACACGATTGAAAAACCCTCGACATACGCATCTTTGGCCAAAAATCCCAACGCACATAACGCCAGTCTTACCCTCATTCCCTTCCAACCCTACCGCGAACCGGACACGACTGCAGTAATATTAAACTGGTCGAGACTTCCTAATGTTATCAAGCTGGCATCTTTGCTTTGCAGTGATATTCTCAATAGTACTATAGCTGTGGTCTACATCTGGAACAACAGTCCCAACAAACTCACTAAACGGGTTCGCACTCTCTCTTGCGTTTCTATCCTATGGGCCAGGAACACTCAGAAAAGCTCTAGCATTTCCCAAAATGTCCTAATGAAAAACTTGTTCTTTTCAATTCCCCTATCAACATCTATTTCGAAGCTCGCTTTCGAGCATGTTCCCAAGCTACCACTCCCTATTGTTTTATACAGGTACCGTTCTGGAACTATGATATCTAAATGTGAAGACTAAAGCTGATAGGATGATGACTATTTAATTGTCCCTGAAGTCATACATGCCTTGCGCTCCCGAATCGAATCAGTTCGCTCCGGTATTCACCTCCTCCCTTCACACGAAATGCTCTCCAGCCAGCTTCGGACCATCCGCCCGGGATCGCGTGTTCATACAGCATTTGCTTGGCTTGGACACGGTGTGATGATCCATCGATCTCAAGCAACAGAGTTCCTAGCTTTAATGAAACTTCTGGACGCCACCACAGATGAAATAAAGATGGCTGATAACTATTTTACCATTCTGCGAAATGACCCGCCTGAGCTGTGGTTCGATCAAGGTATCGAACTCGGCGGAGGGAAAGACTTCACAGTGGGTACAGTTGGCGAAGAGAGAAATCGGCGGCATATTGTCTGTGTTCCTTTCGGATTTTTCATTGCTGTATCTTTTCGGCTAATGTGTTTAAATAGAACCAAGCGTTGAGACTTCTAGATGATCTCCTGCAATGCAATGATTCAGCATTTCGTAAATCTTGCGACGATAGTATGCCCTATGTACTACTGGATGACAGAGCAGACGCCGGTATGCGATTTATTGCTCGCGCGCCGTGTCGTGGTGCACCGTGTATCCTTGAAACATCTATCAGAACGTTACCTCAGCTGGTATACGATATTCAGACAGCTAGCGACATGCTTGCAAACGAAGCATCCAATATCGCATCATTAGACTCAGAAGACCGAACCAGATATCTGTCCCATCCCCCTTCTAAAGCTGTAGATGGGGATCCATCCACAGCTTTTTGTGGCTCACAAAGTCAGTCTTCTCTTTCCGAGCCACTTTCGGCGGTTCTATGTGATAACCCTGATTTTCTTCAGCTTTACCAGAGCAGTTTATCAGTCTAGACACGTTGTATCCTGTAGGACTTCCATTAGAAATTGTTGCACTTGTCGACGCAAACGCAGAAACTTTGCTTCGTCTTTCACGATTCGAAAGTTACCAGGATGGTAAATGGGTGGGTAGCCTTTTCTCACCTGTGTTCTTTCATGATCTAAGACTGTACGCCCAGATTCGGTCTGAAAGGCCCATTCACTGTGGAAGCACGGCGCTGATTCCGTCAAATTCTTCGCATACTCTGAAAGAATGCAGTGTTTTGCTGGAGGATTCTCTGGGGGTTGAATCCCGGCGATTTAGAATTACTGTTGAAGAAAGAGTGGCCTTCAAATGGTGTATCTTTGAGCTATGGGTTNAGAACACCTCCCTCGTAGAATCGAATTACACTAGATTGATACTATATGTTTGCTCTTCTCGATGAATCCCACAAACATCCACGATATAGGTGCTGGACAGGGCTAGGCTACAGTATGCATGATTATATGGGGCAAGGAACCCCGCATTACGTCACGGGATGCAACAGTGCTCACGCGTCCCGTCGACTCTCTAACACCACCGTGACCAACTCTGGTAGTTCACTTACACTATGTTTTCCGGGATCGTGCGTCAAACTTCTGCTAGGACCGCCAGAAACAGCATTCCTAGTACAAGAAGGTTAATCTCCGTTCAGGTAATTGACAACTGCAAGATACATCGTGTTCACCTGTTCCAACCAGTTTTCAGTCGTTGCTGCACGGATCGCCAGAGGCGAAGAAAGACGGGGATTTGGAGATCCTTCAGCACTCCAGGCGTGTAGGAAGAGGGAAATACGTCCACGAGTTAGAGGGTCAGTACTGTTCGGGTTTTTGGCCATACATCTAGACTAAAGACGATATATTATACAGTTCATCGGGTCAAGCCAGACAAAACAGAGGAGTATAAAGAAGCTGCGTTAGTGCCATATTGTCTACTTCATCCTGGCAAAATAATGAACCGTGTTTCAGAGAGAAGTACTATACGGCTCTGAAGGACGACCCAAATGTGCACGTCAAGCTCACGGGGAGTTGGGAGACACTGGTCGGCGAACGGGACACATTTTTCCATATTCTGGAATATGAGAATTACAAGGGATTCGACAACAGTACGAAACTGATACGGTCTTCCGATGTACGTGCATTCCGTTTTGGCCAAGACAAACTAAACTGAAGGCGCGCGTGGCATCTTTCACTTGCAGCATATAAAATCGTACAATGCGATGCTACCCTATCTGAATTCCCGTAGCTCACAACTCAACCAAGAGTTTGCCTTTTTACCAACAGCAACCCCCCATGCAGAAGGAGGCGTCTTCGAGCTAAGGACCTACCAGTTAAAGCCAGGAACTCTTTTGGAATGGGAACATGCTTGGTCAGTTGTGTACTGGATGGCGGCGAACGGATGCAGAAGTCAAGGCTAACATTCTACGTCGATGTAGGCGAAGAGGTATCGAGGCTCGTCGTGAATTTGTTGCGCCAGTAGGAGCCTGGTTTGCTCAAGTTGGAAGATTACACCAAGTCCATCATATGTGGCAATACCCGTGAGTGACCTGGACTTTTCCGACAAACAGTGCAGGAACTATGTCGTATTGATTCCCATTTCCAGTGACCTTCATACCAGGAAGGAGTTGCGCGAGAAGGCATGGCAAATCGATGGTTGGGCGGAGACAGTGGACAAGGTGGGAGGGACCTTCTAACCTAGGCTGGCGATGAACACTGACGGTCGTCTTAGACGTCGCAAYTGGCGAAGCACATGGATTCGTTCATTCTCGCCCCATTGTCTTTCAGCACCCTGAAATAGATTCCCCGACTTTCAAGTCATGTCAAACGGTTTTGGTCAGAAGCCGCTTGGTGAAGGACTTCGCTGCGAGTCAGCAAAGCAAGTAAGGAGACGCGGAAATCTTGATATTCCTTTTTACCTGAATTGTATCGTGTTGCCAAGTTAGCAATCTCATGGATGGGGTGCACAATTATTTTGTTTGATTGGATGGACGCCTAGTGGTTCAAGACGTACGAGTCGTGCCTGTCGCTCGGTGCGGTGCGGTTCATTTGGTGTTGAATCGGAATCGGGAGGATAGACCGATGATCGAAATTTAGTCATATTCCATCACGTGGTCCTCGATTACCGCACTTGCGAGGATCGCCTCCTACACTTAGACTTCATGTTTGTCAAGGATTAAGTCCCTCTTTCTCCCTCTTCCATCATCTCTCCTCCGGCCAACCAAAGATATATTTCAATGGATTGGCGCGACTCTGATCAATCCGACGATGGTAGCAACCAAGACGCGCAGGCGGCGTCCCGTAAACGGAGCAGTAGAGGTATGACCTAGTTAGCCTTGGCATTGGGCTTTAGTAGCCNTAATCATAATCTAACCGTCTACCAAAGCCTGCGACCAGTGTCGCAAAACAAAGAGCAAATGCGAGCGTGGTACCGGAGATTCAGCTCAGTGTAAGAGTTGTGCATTGGCTGGTACAGGTGAGTTGCGCAGATTATCCCTATGAGTGACACTCAACCACAATATTTTTTCATCCAGCATGCACCTTTCTCGGTAAGCCTGGCTCAATCCATCTGTAATCTCCTCTTCTCTTAACATCAGCAGGCCCCAGTTATAAACGCGGTCCGCCTAAAGGCTACATTCACGCCATTGAACAGCGATGGCACCAAGTCGAATCTGTATTGGGTGCTATCCTTCAATGTCCTGACCCAAGAGTGCAAAGCGTTGTTTCCGACTTGCGCCAAGATGACCTTGCCCGAGAAATACTTGCAAGAGTCGATATGGGGCCCTACGTCAGTCCCACTATTTCTGGAAGTCTCCTGCTTTTGTCTGATCCCCGCTAAACAGGNTCCTTCTGGTCGTCTAAGTCAGCCGAACGCTGCCACTAAAGAGGACTTCTTTGCCTCCGTTCTCCGGAGTAATGAATCCGCTGCAGCACCATCTTCCGTTAATAATAATCCATCCTCATCTTCCGCTGCTCGTGACGCCTCACGTTCTCGAAGACAGTCACGAGTTTCTCGAGAAAAAGTTTCATCCGTCCAAGGTAAGTGCAATACCTTCAATTGAAATGATGTCTGACCTTGGAAGTATCTCTAGACCGAGGTCTGTCTGTTGTTCCTACGCAGGAATGGCAAGACGCACTATCCAAGCGATTGNCTTTTTCTAGTTCTTCTGCTCTTCCCAATTATGATGCTTCATCTAGCACAATATCTTTTGACTCCGCAGCGGGACCAGTCTCACAACGGCGTCGCTTAAATAGCACACCTACTTCCGGTCGAATGCCGCCTGACTGGCGCGATATGTACACCCTTGAACCAGGTGAGATCTCCTTTGCTCTACCCCATGGAGTGGCGTTCTTATGTTTACAGACGAAGAACGCGATCCAATCCAAGACTCCACAGAAAAACTTGGTGAGCTTTCTCTGGACGAGAACCACGAGGTAAAATCTCAAATCGCACATGGTAAGCCTGTCTGACATCCCTGGTAGGTTCGCTGGCACGGCAAAGCTAGTGGACTTCATCTCCTCAGCCTTAACGACAGGAAAGATAACAGGAATGATGGTGGTATATGGTATCATCGTTTGCTGCATCTACCAGACCATATTTCTCATCGAAATGTAATGTAGGGCTCTACCTATGGCACGCGTTTGGCCACCTTCCAAAGACCATGTTGTCACCGATGAAGATTTCGATGTAATATTACCGCCGATGGACGTGCAAGATCGACTAATTCAACTTTATTTCACTTACATTCACCCTGCGTTTCCTGTCATTCACAAAGCGAGTTTCCTGGCTGAATATCAGACTGGGTAAGTCGTTATGACCTATCTGATATCATATTTCCTCTAATATCATATATCATATTAGAAAGAGGTGCGGTGGTATATCTGGTTGGCTTCATTTCGATGCTTATGTAGGTTACCTCAGCAATCCTGCGACCCCTCCAACCTATGCGTCCTCCCCTAAACCAGAACCCCAACAACGGGTATCAATGCTCCTTCTCCTGTCGATGTTCTCCATTGCTGCTCGGTTTTCGGACAATGAAACACCACCTGCAGATGGAAAACTATGGGAGGCAGGATCTTTATACCTCGAACAGTCGAATGATATACTACGTGCGTTAAGTTGTTCTGGCCTAGGAAATCGTGGCTCATCGAGTTATCCAGGAAAAACTTTCCATCAGGCACGTCCCTCTACCGTCCAGGCGTTACTCTTGCTAGGGTATCGAGAATTTGGGATTGGCAGTATGGAGCTAGCTTGGATCTACATTGGTAAAGCGGCAACTCAACACACATCTTTCTCGAATCGAATTAATATGTGTATTTCATTATTTTGTTTTTTCTTGCAGGGATGGCCATACGAATGGTTCGTTATTCACTGATTCAAGTGCTCGGAACTGTCTTAACTCGTGGCCGTAGTCCTTCGACCTCGGATTGAATTGCAATGCTGATAGCTGGAAAGTTCATGGACATGATTTATTCACCCCAGATGAGATACAGACTCGTCGGCAAATCTGGTGGTCATGCTGCCTCGCTGACCGGTGAGGAACATAATACCGTGCCGTAGAAAGATTGCTGACTATTTATCCCGTTATAGGTATGGGTCTCTTTACATGGGTAAGTCCGTAGTTCTATGAAATGCTGCAGCAGTTCGCCGATCACCTTCTACCAGGCCGACCTGTCTTCATCCGTGATGGAGATTTTGATGTGCCAATGCCTGGAGTGCTTCCTGTAGGTTGTTGTGGCTGTATACAGTAAGTTAAGGGACTTACTTGATTATCAGGACGACGATCTGCCCTGGCATCCATTGCCCAACGACTCCATCGATTTGAAGTACACACCATCTCCCGGACGCATTATGACCTGTTTCGGGGCTGGTTCTCGATTGAGTCAGTCCCCCTTTTCCAGCTCCTCTCTTGTCCTTCTCAATGGTTTCTGACTCCATAACCAAGCTGTTCTTGTGGGAGCAATCATCTCAAAAATATATCCAGTTAGGGCTTGCCAGGGAGTTCCCCGCCGCTCGTTGTTAGCTGGCCTAGAGACCGAGCTAGACCAATGGTATCTCAGCCTTCCTGACGAGTTACGGTTTGACACAGCAAGCAAGCGGAACCCACCGCCGCCTCACGTCTTGTTCCTACATATACGATATTGGGGCGCAGTACTACTTCTGCACCGTGCCTGTAAGCTTCTATAACTCGTGGCGAGGAACATAACTTGACGGCATCTCAAACAGTTATACCTAATTGGAAGGGGTATGTCTCTTTGGCTCTGGGCTGACAATCTAGAAAGACACTCATGCATTGGTAGACCCGAATCCACACCGCGAAATTCAACAGTAGAATTAAAGGCTTTTGATCTTTCACAAAGTGCAGCTAGCCATGTTAGTGCTGTAGGTGTGTTGTCCCAGTTACTTTGATCAGACAAGAGATGTCGCTGAATTGGCAAATAGTCAATGTTTATCGAGAACACTTCACGTTGAGGCGTAGTTCTCCATTCCTCACTGCYTATGTCTTCTCTGCTGGCATCATGCACGTTTTGACACGTCCGTCTCTTTCTATTTCTCTTTAATTGGTGTCAAAGCTAAACAGGTCTTTCCTTGTTCAGTAAGCCTTCGACCTTCCAATGTGCAAGCATCAGTTGGTCTTGCTCAAGCGATGGCCGCTTTGAAGGATATGGAGGTATGTACCACCTGCATCCTATGATGTGTTTCTGATGGAATGGCTCATCTGATGACTGTAGGTTGTATGGCCCAGTGCCGCAAGGGCCTGGGACCTGCTTAACGGAGTCAATTTCGGCGTCAACAATGCACCGCTGGTACACGCTGAGTCTCCCGGTCGACAGAAACGAGATGCAGAGGATGCATTTGGGGCAGAAACCAGTTCGAATTATCTGCAACGGGAGGCGTTTGGGATCCCTCCAGAACAACAAGGACAACAACGACCCATCGCACAAGGGGCTGATTCCGGAGTTCAAGATCTTAGCACACGCATCATGGCCCACTTCTTAGGATTGGATGTCCCAGGGGTGGAGCCTTCGACCTCTTATTATCCGGGGTACGAATGGTGGCCGCGGACGAACCCCAATCACCCACACTCACACTCACAGATGCCGGCGCAGCCGTTATCACCCACTGTGCCGAATCCTGGGGACGTGGGTTTGCCACCTCCACCTCCCCNGCCTCCTCCCGCTGGGGGAAATTTGTTTGGTCCAAGTAGCCGGAGTACAGCCGAGTCCTGGATGCAGCAGCAAGGGACAGAGATTCCTTATTCATTCAATTATAATAACATGAATTACGGCCTGTAAGTAGCTAGTCATTAGAACATCTGTACATTCATAATGGGTGACTTCCCATAAGAAAAAGGCATAAATCCGAGCTCTAAACTCAATCAGAGTGAAGGAAAACTTGAAAGTCCGCCACCTGGCCGGATCTTGGAGCAGTGCCACTGCCGTGGGGACGGGTGTCGGCAGGCGCTGTTGGTCAGCAGTCCAG